>JADBJO010007761.1:90000-106940 GCA_016801955.1 Conus betulinus
AAAACACCACACCGTCACGTCACCGAAACACCATACCGTTAAGTCACCAAAACACCACACCGTCAAGTCACCAAAACATCAATAGTTCAACTCACAAAACGTCACTGTGTCATGTCACCAAAAAACACCACAACATCAAATAACCAAAACACTACAACATTAAGTAACCAAAACACCACAACATTAAGTAACCAAAACACCACAACATTAAGTAACCAAAACACCACGACATCACGTATTCAAAACACCACAACATTAAGTAACCAAAACACCACAACATCAAGTAACCAAAACACCACAACATCAAGTGACCAAAACACCACAACATTAAGTAGTCAAAACACCACAACATCAAGTAACCAAAGCACCACAACATTAAGTAACCAAAACACCACACCGTCAAGTAACCAAAACACCACAACATCAAATAACCAAAACACTACAACATTAAGTAACCAAAACACTACAACATTAAGTAACCAAAACACCACAACATCAAGTAACCAAAACACTACAACATCAAATAACCAAAATACCACAACATCAAGTAACCCAAAACACCACACAACATCAAGTAACCAAAACACCACAACATTAAGAAACCAAAACACCACAATATCAATTAACCAAAACACCACAACATTAAGTAACCAAAACACCACAACATCAAGTAACCAGAACACCTTGACAGCGATTGACAAAAACACCACAACATCAAGTAACCAAAACACCACAACATCAAGTAACCAAAACACCACCACATCAAGTAACCAAAACACCACAACATCAAGTAACTCAAAACACCACAACATTAAGTCACTGGAACATCACAAAGATAATTCGCCTTAGCACACTACAACGTCAAGTGTTTTAAACATCAAAACATCAAGCCTCTAAAACGTCAGAAAGTCAAGTCGCTAAGACATCAAAATGTAAAGTCACCAAGACACGACGACGTCAAGTCATCAAAACACCACGAAGTCAAATCACTAAAAATCAAAACGTAAAGTCAATAAAAGATCACCACCTCATGTTACCAAAACACCACATAGTCAAGTCATTTAAAACTCCAAAACGTCAGGTCATTAAAACATCAAACATTAGGTCACTAAAATATCCATACGTCAAGTCTCTACAGCATCACCATGTCAAATCACCAAAAACAGCACAAAGTCAATTCATTACAAGCTCAAAACGTCAGGTCACTAAAACATGAAAATGTCAAGTCACCAAACATATCACACACGTCACATCATCAAATAAAATCACTACGTTAAGTCATCAAGACATCACCATGTCAAAAAAAAAATGACCACGTTTAAGTCAACAAACCCTCTATCACAATAAGTCGACATAGCATCACTCTGACGAGTTACCAAAAGACACCCACGCCACGTCCCTGAAACACAACCACTGAGAGTCACCACGCCTCTATCGGTCTTGAGAAAAAACAAAGCAAGAAAAAAAAAAACCTGTAAACAGGTATTAGGCACAGCTTGATTTGCCACAAGCATCTACTTACCACGGTAATAACATTACGTCAATACCTACCAGGATATTAAGAACCAAAAATATGTGTTCATAATAGGGATATAGCGTATATCAAAAAAAAACTGTAAACTTAAAGAGCAGGCAGAAACTTAACAATAAATAAACACAACATCGACAAAATCTAGATTTCCAAGCGTCCACTCCCATACCTCTCTCCAGGTGAAGCCCATTATGTTAGTTTCTCAACAAACTTCTTGGTGTCCATAATAACGTTATCGAATATCCAAAACGATCCTGAAACAAAACGAATATGCAGATACTTAAACACACACTTAGCATAAAAGAGAGAAAAGACTAAGATAAACCTGAATAAACATGATCAGGCATATACTGAAAAAAAAAAAAAAGATACTGAACGGATAAAATGGGGAAAGGAAAGGGCAAAGAGAGAGAGAGAGAGAGAGAGAGAGAGAGAGAGAGAGAGTATTCTCTCACACAGAATTTGTGGACGAATCAAAATGAAGTCTGTCAAGTTAAGAAGTAAATGAAAAAAAATAAATACTGAATTCAGAAAAAGCACTGGCCTTAAATAAATATATCTCATCAAATATTTCAAGGGAAAAAAAAAAAAAAGAAAAAAGTGAAAACGTTTATCGTTTGCGACGAATCAGGGAATTAAAAGTCCCGTGAAAGTAAGAAATTAAACAACTGAATTTTTCCAACAATAACAAATGTCAAACTGTACAAAACAGCATGATGACGGAATCAGATCATCAATACTACAGGTAAAGGAGGTGAAAGTAAAAATATACACTTACTCTATCATGTCAGTATGATACGAAGAAAGACATTTAAAACAAATCTCAGCTAAAATGCAGATTTCATTGAACGAATTTCTAAAATTAAAGAAAATGCAGCTATTCTTTTGATTCTGTCAATTAGATTATGGCCTTTTTGACAGAAATCTTGTTCACAAATTCGCGCTTTTACTAACGACTGCCTTTTTCACTCTCATGGTGTCTGCGAATAAGTTTGACATTCTTCTCTCCCCTACACCCCACCCCCTGCACTGCCCAGGCCATGTGCACGCTATATGCTGAGAAAGAATAATTAGTCCTCTTTGTGATCATGATAACTCAGTAACTATTTAACAACACAGAATTGTTGTTCTTGGCCTAGAATAAAATTGAGTTTGAAAACAAATGGCAGTTTGGTCACAAAAAAATGTCTATGATAAGAAGTTTTTAAAAAATATACGAAGTTTGCAAATAAAAAAGCTCACAGCCTGAGAGTGTTTTACTGTGCGTTGCCTGGGCACTGAAATACAGGTACATTAACCGCAAACAGTGGTCAACTTCAACACAAGAAGTCGGAATGATATGACGTGTTTTTTGTTGCACTTCTTCTCACCACCATTTTGAAGTTTTAAAAAAAAATCACTAAACTTCAGTTTCAATCTAACTTCATCGCATCACAACATGTAATAAACTGGATAGCGCTGTAAAAATGTAAAGGGATATAACCATGCACTACTTTATACGGACAAATGCAGTTGTATCCCTTAAACTGCCGAATTAGAAAGTCGATCATTGATACCCCGAGTGTCATTTGGGGCGAGGCACGTGTACTCGTTTCCACCTCATTCAGGATCGCAGTACAGTAGTGAGTGGGTTACTCTTCACTGGGTCTTCTTCCCCCCCCCCGCCCCCGCCCCCACTTCCTTCTTTTCTTCTGTGCCCTGCTCCTAACCCGGGCCCCTAATTCTATTCTAAACCTCAACCAACTTCCCCGCCTTTCTCGTCTCTCATCCCACTGCGCGTGAACCAAACTACACACATTACCTCTTGGTTTTTTACACTTGTTCAAAGCTCGATAGACTGATCGTCATAAGACGATGTAATACCTTTGTAAAGCTGCCATTTTGGCCTATAGTTGTATCTTGTGATGCAGAGTTTGGATTTTCTGTATTTTCACGTTGACAATTGTTACATCGACCATCAATTTTTTTTTTTAGAGATTACATACCAACACAAAAACATGTCCATAAAAACCAAAACTTGCTGAAACAATTTCAAACTGACGTAAAAAGAAAAAAAAAAACAGATGATGAATACCTTCACTTTGACGTGCGAGGAAGGCGTAAAGCTCTATAAGTTTTCAGAGGCATACTGTGACGTGTCGTTGAATGTTCATTGTGCATGTAACAAGTATGAATCCAAAACCATGAAAAAGGACGCTTTTTAGTGATTTTTCTAGCGTTCAGATTTTGAGCATAACAATATTCGGAAATCTAAGCATCCATAACTTTCATCCTTTCGATACTTAGCGAATTGCGCGTGTTCAGTTTCACCTGCACCTGTGAGTTTTGCTGGCTGTCATCTGCTGCGTTACAACGTTGATATAGGCTACCCCAGATTTAAATGCTGAAAAGCTACATCAAACAAATGAACAGCTTTCACAGAAGATCTTTGTTTCTACACAATTGCAAGTTAAATTGTTACAAAAATCGAGTACGCACCTGGGCAAAACAAACGACAATTTTTTACCTAGAGTATTCTCAAAAGCAAAAAACAAAGACGTCAGACATTACAAGCGCATGAAACTGGAGCGAAAACAATACCAAAGCATTATACATTGTAGAGCTAAAACACATTACATCATTACACGTTGTCAGTAAACGTAATACACATGAGATAAATATGTATGCACTTGTAAACGCTATATGTGTTCGTGACCGATCATGTATATGTGAATTGTGAGGCATAGAAACAGCAAAGCATTATACATTTTGAACGAGAATTAGATATGTATGTACTTGTTAACTGTGCGTTCGTAAGTGATCATACGTATGTGCATTTAGTGCGTGCCTGTTTGTGTTTGTGTGTGTACAATGGCGAGCGTGGCACTTCGTTACTTGGCTTGAGCTCCAAGGTTCACTGCTGTTAAAATGTTCGCATGTGACACTCTTTTAATCCAACTTTAAAGGTATTCACATTCTGTTTTCTTGAATAAACAAGGCACAATGTGTGTGTGTGTGTGTGTGTGTGTGTGTGTGTGTGTGTGTGTGTGTGTGTGTGTGTGTGTGTGTGTGTGTGATAAGACTGAAACTAAATTACTCTGATGTTCCATACAAAATGTACGACTACTAAAGAAACTGGAATCATAAAGTGCCCCAAACTCCCAAATGTCTTGTGTATGCATAAAATGAGAACCCAAAGTCCCACATACATTGTGCAAGCATAAAACGAGAATGAACTTGTAAAGTCACATGCCTTGCCAGCTTATCACATGAGACTGAAATCGCAAAGTACCCCCAATTCCCACATCTTTCGTGTGTACCAAACGAGGCAGGCAGAAGTAGCACGTCTCACGGGGAAACATGTCGTGCTGTTTGGAGCAGTTTGTCCACCTTCGCTCTCACCACTGGCTCCTCATCGTGTCAGCATGCAACAGAGGCCACACCCGGGCAACGGCTTTGACTTGTAGACTGAACCTGGTGAGGTAGCCGATGGAACTGAGACCCTCGGTGAGTTGGGGTTTTTGTTTGCCTATCCATGTGAAGGCTAGAGCTGATGGACTGTGTGCAATGTACAATGAACTAGTTCGGTGAATAGACAGGCGATTCCCACCTACGTGTCGTGAAGCGCAAGCAGGAGATACGAACGACACTACTGGCCATATACTGCTTCCTGACCTGCCTTGCCTTTAGCTGTCTGGACATGAAACAGCCTGGGACGAGAGGGTGAGGAGGACGACCTGCGTAAACTCTCCCTTACTTCAATCCAGTTCAGCTACCAATCAAATCATCATCCCATCTCAACCCCTACCGTCAGGACCTGTGGTGATGGGAAGTGACGTAGCAGCAGCTGAGGATACACTGGAAGCTGGAGCCACAAACACAAGCACAGGCAGCCCAGGATGGAGAATTTCACTTCACCAGAAACAAAGCAGCGGAGGAGTCTGACAGCCCTGGGTGTTTTAGCAGCCCTCTTCAGGTTTCCTTCTGCTCACCTCCATGGCATGAAGAAGGGCTAGAAAGGGTGCCACCAGCACAAATTGTTTCAACCTACCCTAACCTGCTTACCGAGGCAGCGTGGGATCCAATCACGCGGCCAAAGTTCAAAACGGAAAAAAAACCGTTGACATCACTGACCTCTGCTACTTGGAAGATTAAAAACGCTTGTGGACAGATCTTTAAAAAAAAAAAAAGACATGAAAGAGGGACGGTGCTTATCTCTGAAGAATTCGACCACTGCAACACTTAGAAGATTTGCAGTTCAAATTGAGACCCCGCTAACAAACGAGAGTCATCTTCCATACGTCAAAGCAGCCTGTTCTTTCTACTGAAGTAGCTACAGCGTTGGTGAGTGACTTGAACAGGGAGTGGGGTTTGGTATGAAGTCCAACATGATCAGCACCGTTACGGGTCTCCCCCCCAGTGAATTGACGACCGACTTACGACACTGAGGACGTCAGCATAGCCATGGTATGCGTCGGTTAGAACTGACATCGCCCTGATATATAAAATCATTTATCCTGGGTTTATGTTGGTGACTGGCATTGATCTTTGTAAGAAAATCAGTGTAGCCACGTGGTGTGTTGGTAATTGTGTGGGTAATTAAAGCATTGACCTAATTAAGATATATATATATATATATATATATATATATATATATATATACCATTGATCCCATTGAGGAAATAATTAGTATTGTCAGTCTTAATTTTAGTATGTGACATTGATCAGATCAAAGAAATCAGTATAGCAAGTTGGCAATTAACTGACCATTGTGACAGAGTAAGCCGAAGATACGTTAATAAATGGTTAAACACCGACTTAATACAGCAAATGCTGACTGTGTCCAAGAAGTAGCGAATGATTGACGATGATTTCATTGAGGAAAGTTTCGTCGAGGCAAAGGGATTCTACAGACAGACAGGGACAGGGGCAGTAACAAGGCTCTGACGTCAAAGGAAAAGCAGATAAACGCGAGTTCTAGCTGTCGTTCACTAAAAGCAGCGGCGGTTTAAAGTTACCTGCTCTTTGTTTCATTTATGACAAAAAGTTACAAAACTTTCTTTTTATTTCAATTGTAACGTCAGTAAAAAAAAAAAAACACTACAGTGTTGTATGTTAGAATTTGTCACGACGGGGATGCTTCAGGAAACATCACGTCGTTTGATACAACGTTCCATTGGGTTTCCCCATCGTGACAGAACAGCGTGACAAAGGAGAAGTACCAGCAGGCTTTCAGCAAATGCATGTCATGTTAGAGAATGGAGTATCAGTATATTCATTTACATTTCATTCATCCATCTATCTATCTATCTATCTATCTATCTATCTATCTATCTGTCTATCTATCTTTCCATCTGTCTGTCTGTCTGTCTCTCTCTCTCTCTCTCTCTCTCTCTCTCTCTCTCTCTCTCTCTCTATCTATCTATCTATCTATCTATCTATCATAAACACATATGTATAGTCAGAGATATGCAGACGGCGGTCCTCTATCTATCTATCTGTATGTCTATCTGTCTGTCTGTCTATCTATCTGTCTGTCTATCTATCTATCTGTCTATCTATCTATCTATCTATCTATCTATCTATCTATCTATCTATCTATCTCTATCTATCTATCTATCTATCTATCTATCTATCTATCTATCTATCTTTCTAGCTATCTGTCTATCTTTTAATACGTCTGTCTCTCTCTCTCTCTCTCTCTCTCTCTCTCTCTCTCTCTCTCCATAATCACATATGTATAGTCAGAGATATCCAGATTGCAGTCCTCTATCTACCTACCTATCTATCTATCTATCAATCTATCTATCTATCTAGACAGACAGATAGGTAGATGTGCAGACTGCAGTCCAACAGATGAATTGTTTTCTTATTTCCGTTGTTCGTGTGTGCCACGACTTGTTTCACTACTTGCTGTGCAGCTCTTCCACCTCCCTGATGAGGAGGACTGCAAATGTTGAGGTCTGAAAGTCTATACAAGACACAGAGTCAAAGGCATCGCCAGAATTCTCTGCGTGGTGTCGTCTTCACTTGGGGGGGGGGGGGGGGTCATCTCTGCTGGGGGGGTCATCAGTGTCGAGAGTTCCTGGCAGGAGCGACAGGGATGGTGGTTGTTTCGGGGGGCGCGTGTTCACCGGGGCTACCGTGGACGTGGAGCTCCTCTTCTTGAGGGAGCACCACGAGCACGACCAGCGCCATCAGCAAACAGAGGGCCACGACGCTGACAATGACGATGATGGCGATGAGGTAGTCCTGGGTGTCGTCCCTGAAAATGACAGGTTCCTGAACGTAGGCAGTTCAATTTATAAACGTCCGATAGGCCATGCCAGTTTACGTGCACATGGAAAGTAGGGTCAGTCTCAAGTTTCATCAACAACCTGCATTTGTTACAACCAAAACTGTGTGAATAAACAAGAAATTCGGCCTTTTTTTGGTGGTTGGCTGGTTTAGCCGGCTTGGACATGAATGGATTCGACTGGAAAAGACAACAAAAGTAACAGCGAACAATCGAAACAAAGCACACTGTAACACCATTTTCACTACAAAATGCATCGTTGAGGAAAAACCTGTGCATAACTGAAAGTAAATTAAGTCACGCATAATCATATTCAGGCAGCTGTTGCGACGGAATTGTAAACAAGTTTCATTCAGCTTAAGACACTGAATGATGGATTACCCTGAGTTTATAAAGCTCGCAAACTGCTTTCCAAACGCTTGATGAAAAGCCAATAACATTATAATAGTAATGAAGATGATAAGGAGGAGGAGGAGATATAATGTTGACGGTGGTACTTCATTAATCATCATAATCATAAAGGAGGAAGAACAAGGAGAATAAAAGGAGGAAGAGGAGGGGAAGGAGCAGGTGGAAGAGGAGGAGGCCAAAGGGGAACAATAGTAGTTGTGATAGTAATACTAACAATAATGATAACAACAACAATTACCGTAGTAAGGAGGAGGAGGAGGAGAACAATAACCTAACAATAATAATAATAGTAATGGTGATGATGATGATGATGATGATGATGATATAATAATAACAATAGCAATAATAATAATGATAATGATAACAATGATAATGATATTGATAGTAATAATGATGATAATATCAATATTATTATAATCATCATATTATCATTACTAATAATAACAAAGATAATAATAATGATGATGATGATGATGACGGCAATAATAATATGAAAAAATAATGATAATAACAAGAGGAAGAAGAAGAAGAAGAACGATGATGATGATGATGATGATGATGATGATGATGATGATGATGATGATGATGATGATGATGATGATGATGATGACGACGACGACGACGACGACGACAATAATAATAATGATAATAATGAGAAGAAAGGAGAATGATATCAAGGAAGAAGGAAGGAGAAGAGGAAGAGGAGGAGAAAGAAGTGAGGTGGAAGAGGAGAAGGAAAGAGAAGAATAACTCCAGTGATAGTTGTAATAGTGACGCTAACAATGAAAACAGAAACAACAGCAACAACCACAACAACAACAGCGACGCGCAACAAAAAAATCACCATCATCATCACCACCACCAACAACAATAACAATAAAAAGCATAATAATAATGATAATAATAATAATAATATTGGTAATGATAACAACAGTAATAATAATAATAATAATGATGATAATAATGACAATGATAATAATAACAAACAACGACAGCAATGATAGTGATAATACTGAAAATTATAATGATAATAATGATGATAATGTTGAAGAAGAGTGGGAGAAGGAGGAGAAGGAAAGAGAAGAAGCTCCAGTGATAGCTATAATGGTAACGCTAACAATAGCAAGAGAAACAAGAGCAACAACTACAACAACAACAACAAACAACAGCAACACAACAAAAAATATTGCCATCATTTTCAACAACAACAATAACAACAACATTAATAATGATAACAAGAAGAAGAAGAAATAATAATAATATGATAATAATAATAATAATGATAATAATAATAATAACAACAATAGTAATGATAATGATATTAATAATAAAAATAACAATAATGATGATGATATAATGATAATGATAATACAATGATAATGATGATGATAATGATTTTTTTTTCCTATTAGGTTGGATTCAATGTTTTCTGAATTATACAACTTCCAGATCATATAATGTACACGAAATCGAATTCTCCATTTGAGCGGAATGTTTGTACTCTGCGTGCGATCTTGCAGGAGCAGATTTAGGCCTGTTTAGGTGTTAGGATTCGTAGAACTGCTGCTGGCATGTTGTTTTTGGAATTAACTTTGCCATTGAGAACGTCCTGATTCTGCACAATGGAATCTCTATCGCTGGCTGGTCCTCCACGTGAAAGTGGTGATTTTCACGCGCACACATGCATGAAAACAATTTTCAAGGACAGTTCATTTTTGTTTTCTTTTCTTTTTGTCGACTGCTTTTTTTTTTTTTTTTTTTTTTGAGTGTGGGCTGCGTTATGTGTGAATATAGTATCGTTTTGATTTTTTTTTCCCTTGTAAACAGAATCAAGTTTGTTTAAGGATCTATGTGTTAACTTTTTTGCGGCCTAGTGTATGATAACAGTAAGATCAACAACATCGACGAGGGCAAAAATACCAATAATGTTTTGATACTTACTCATCTGCCGTTGTGTGTTTCTGTAGTAGTTCTGTCTGGTGCCGTATTAAAAGGATCATCTGGTGCAAAAATAAATAAAAGAAGATGAAGGGCAATAACTTGCAGTGTGATTTTTTTTTCTCTCCTTTTTTCCGGAGTGGTAGGAATTGGGAGAAGAGTGGAGAGTGTGTTTGTTGAGAGTGAATATTTCTTATTTTCAGCTCCTCCTCCTCCTCCCTCCTCTTCCTTCTTCTTCTTCTTCTTCTTCTTCTTGGTGTGGTATGTAACCCTATGGCCGCGAGCGGGGTGTAACTTCGATGTGTGTGTGTGTGTTGTGTAATGTTTTTAGTTGTTGTAGAGTATGCTGTCAACTGACTTTGTGTGGCATGTGGATTGATGTGGTGTAGAATGTCACTTATGCGATGTGAAACATCTATGGGTGTGGTGTAGGATGTGAATTAAAGTGGTCTGTAGTATCAAGCAGTGCGGTTTCTATTGTCAATTGGCATGGTGTATGATCTCAATGGGTGTGGTGTCTAAAGTTATTTCGTGTGGTGTGTCATGCACTTGCCATTGACTGGGTTCTGAACACGCAACCCAAGGAAAGGGAATCGAGTGGACAGAAGGAAACAGCCTTTCAGATCTGGATTTTGCCGATGACATTGCCGCTCTTGCAAGCACCACTCAAGAACTGCAGATGCTTTTAGAGAACATCAGCAAGTTTGCAGTCAACACTGGCCTCATCATCAGTGCCCAGAAGACAAAAAACATGCTTACCGGTAAACACCAAGGGCCAACAGACGTTGTCATCGACCAAAAACATGGCTGCCTTAATGGCGGGATGAAAAACGGTCATACACACAAAAGTGTCATAATCTTCAACTCGATGAACGTGGACACTCAAAGAAAGAAGAAGAAGAAAAACAAAAGTGGAAGTAGTAGAAAACTTCACATGCCTGGGTAGCTCTACCAACAACGCCAATGACCTCGACCATGCCTCATGCGTCGCAAGATGCGGGAGCATCTAAGTCTGAGTAAGTAAGTAATGTTCGTGTGATATATATTGTCTGTATGTGTAATGTGCAATGTCCATTTATGTGAGGTGTAATGTCATTGGTGTTTTGTCTAACGTCAATGTTCTGGTGTGCTCCGTAATGTCGAGTGACGTGATACGCAAAGTCAGTTTGTGTCATGTATGATTCCGAATGGTAAGGAGTGTAATGTCAATCGGTTTAGTGTGTAATGTCAGTTGGTGTGGTGTATAATGTCAACCGGATTTTGGTGTAATATAATTCATGTGGTAGTCAATTGATGTGTAAGCTAATGCCTGTGATTTGTGATGTCAAGTGGTGACAGACAGACAAACAGACAGACAGACAGGCAAACGGACAGACAGGCCCATTATAATATCCACTAGGTGACTTTCTCACTTGGTCAATTCTGCAGCCTAATGCCTACTCCGTGTTCTTATCCCCTCCCATCCCCACCTCTCTCCGCTCCTCTAAAAGTAGAAAGACGTGCATAGTAATAATATGAATAAAATAAATACATCAATTACCCTTTCTCAGTAACACATATTACAACACCAAAGCATGGAAACAAATATTTTACTCTTCAACAGTTCATCACAAACTTACATCAGATCGTCTTAACTGGTTTTGAGTGGCGATAAATCAAGTCATATCATGGTGTTTATAGCCCAGCCGACTACTCATCCCGGCTGTAGGCAATAGAGTGGTCGTGTGTACGGACGAAAATGAAACATGTTGAATTTTCTTTATGACGACGAACAATTCTTCTTTTCTCTATATCATAAGCTTTGCGTGTTGATTGTCTTTAGGACATACGATTCTTCTTTCTCTGTGTCGTCAGTTTTGCATCTAAAAATCTGAAATCATCTTGAAATTTACGCGATTTTCCTCTTCAGATATACTGTACGAAATTCTATGCAATGTCTTCATTGTTGCGCAGACAGACAGACAAACAGACAGACAAGCAGACTACTACCCCCTGAACCATTCCCTTTATTGAAACTGTCGCCTTTCGGTAGCGAGGAATAGGCACAACGAAACGACCACATCCGTGACAAAACTCACCAATACAAAAAATTGCAACAGAAGGCGAGCCATAGCCGCCGTAGGTGGCAGCACACTCAGTGATACTCTCTTCGGTTCCAGTGCAGTGAAGGACAACACTTCCATATGAATGAGTCGTCAGCAACATCGTACCAGGACTGGTTCTGTCGAAAACAGAAAAAAAAAAGCTTCACTTCATTTCGGCTGGTTTGTATCGTTATACTGTATTCTACTATATACTATAAGCACTCGCAGCACAAAATCTGACACATATACATCAGAATAAACCCACTTCTAGATTTAAAGAAAATAAATATTTCAAATTTCGGTATTTTGAGGGTATTTACAAAACAAAAAAACCCGCCCAGGCCCCAACGACCACCTATTCTTCAATAATAACTTTGAATTCAAAGTGTATGAAGTGATCGAAGATTTTCAGTTCCGTTATATCATATAAATGATTAATAGAATGAAAGAAGTTATTTTCCTTTCAACACACAAAACACAGAACGGAAAAGTGCAACATATCCAGCATAATAGTCACAGGAAACTGGATTTTAGTCCTTGATTAGAGTATACACTTTTTATTTTTAGATCATAATCACTTTTATTTACAACGTTCGCCACGACTTCATTGCGTCATGTGCATTGTTTTCTCTTTAAAAAAAAAAAAAAAAAAAGCGAAAATGTTGCCCCGAAAATGAGTTTCATTAGCCCATTTTAAAAGAATGGGTATCCTACTAAAGAAAGCACAGATAAAATAACCACTCAATGTACACATAACCAACACAACGGGTTCACTTCAAGGCTTTGTGTGACCTCCCCACCTAAACAAAGTAAGTATTCGTAAGCTACACACAGCTGTCAACTGAAGCAAGGCTTTCACTCGTTTGTTTCAATTATTTGCTTGCTCCCTTTCCTTTCTTGTGCCGTGTGTTTATATTTCATATCGACAGTTTAGAGCTGTCATGGTTTCAGTTTCAGCTTCATCAAAGAAGGGACACTGCGTGCAGAGGCAAACGATACGCTACGTCACATCTACTTCAAGTTTCGAGACCACTCTGTGCAGGATTTACAACTGATGCATAAATGAATTAACAACTAAAGATGAAGGATTTAGGACGAGAATATTATAGCTACGACTTTCAACATATCTGACCTGTGCAATAGCCCCAACGCGTTGAACTACTTCGCTAGCGCACGCAGTGTCACCAACACATATATACTCTAAACATTGCATAGATGTGGTCTATATCTATGTATTCCATCGCAGTTTTAAGGGCAACTGTGTGCATATAGTTGTGTATGCGATTGGAAAAGGAGGCAACAGGTGAAGATATTGACCCATCCATCTGCATGTCAACACGACTTTGCTTGCCTTCAGGCTTCATATACTCGACAGCAGACATTCCAAAAAACGGAGAGTACAAAGAAAATTTTCCTATGGCATTTATTAGCAACAGTGTCGTAACTTTTTCTTTGTTCTATGCGTTCATTTTAAGCTTAGATTTATTCTGGTTTATATAGACCTTTTACGCATTCCCCCCCCCCCCCCCCCCCCCCCCCCCTCTCCTCTGAATTCGCCATAATGAAAATGATATGCTTAATACTGCACGCTGTTACTATTCGAGCTGCAACAGGAAGACGAGAACAGCAGTATTTTTTTTTTTAATTTAACGACCGCAGATATTATTCTACTCAATCAACACTTCCATGATAGTTGGTAGTGGTCATCATGACGACAAAATCAAATGGAACAAGAAAATCCACCAGCCTACACGTCGAAACCAAAGTAGCGGCAGAGGAGGATGACATCAGTTGTGTCCAAGTCCTCAGAGGAAACATCCAGCAATCCAGCTGTGGTCGTCGCGCGCGGGACGCCAGCCCATCGTTCAGTGAAGAAATCGAGTTGTACATGTTGAACTGGAAAAGAAAACACCAAGGAAAAAGTGTGGCGCCTGCTACTGAGCGCGCAATGCGCAATCCCTCACATGTAATGCTACCGATTGGTAAATGTGCGCTCATATCTCTCTCTCTCTCTCTCTCTCTCTCTCTCTCTCTCTCTCTATATATATATATATATATATATATATATATATATATATATATATATATATATATATATATATATATATATTATGTACACAATTTAGATTAGAATTGTGGAGGTGGAGGTGGAGTTCTTTTCCTGTATTCATTTTATGGCTTCATCTTTAGAACATATGCCGTTTATCATCGTCTGATGTTAAAACTTGACCAGACGTACTGCTTAAACCCATTGCCCACATACACAGTCTGAAACAACAGAACGTAGATAGCGGTGATGAGATGGTGTTGGTATCTATTGTACAATAACTACAGGGGAGAATGCAGTAGAGACAGCATCTCTGTGGGCGTCCTTGCCAAGTCATTCTTAGGGCTGCACATCCATCTGCAGTCCTCACTTGGCACTCAGCTCTCACCTGTGGCTCCCCGCAGCTGTTTTCATGCGACAGCGGCCACACCTTAGGCAGCAGCTTTGGCAGGCTGGCAGAGCCTAGTGAGGTCAGCCGACAGATCTCAGACCCTCGAGGTAGGGCTTGTCTACCTAAGAATGTGAAAACTAAATTCGGTGGACTGCACGAAGGAAATCGCAAACTGAATCAACGGGCATTGTAGAGTGCACAGAGCATGGTGAGACCCAAAAGACATCAAGGTTATCCACTGCATCTGACTCCAGATGTGTCTGGCCCTGTCGTGTTGCTGAACCGATGGTTTTGGACGAGAGAGTGAGGTCGACGAATTGCGCAACTGCTCCTCACTTTAAACAAAGTCACTGCGCAAGTCATTTCTATGATGATGATGTTGATGATGATAATGATGATGATGATGATGATGATGATGATGATGATGATAATGATGATGATGATGATGACGACGATCATCATCATCATCATCATCATCATCATCATCATCCATCCATCTATCCATCCATCCCATCCATCCATCCATCCCCATTCACCTCATCCCTATCTCACTCCCAAGTACTGTGGCGATGGGCCAGCGACGAAGCGGCAGGTGTGGGTACACTGATAGCCGCAGCCGCAAATCTGCACACAGGAGACTCAGGCCATAGGGTCGCTCTCCACTGAACTGGAGCTGAAGTGGAGTTGGGCTGACACCTGAGCGACTGAGCAACCCTTTTAAGGATAGCACTGCTTACCTCCATAGCCTGAGGAAGAGGCTACAAAAGGTGCCCGAAACATTGTCTTCTACGTCCTCCCTAGCCAGCATAACACAGCTGGGTGGGACCCGTACTACAGCGGTTAAAACTCAAAGAAGAAAAAGACGAATATTGTTTCCTCTTGCTCATGGCACATGAATGTGCGCACCCTTGCGGATAGAGACTATGCAAGCAGGCCTCGGAGGAGGACAGCCCTAACTGGAAATGAACTTGCCTGGGTGAACATCGACATCGCAGCTTTGAGTGAGACCCGGCTTGTGGGACAAGGCAAACTTTGCGAGTGAGGCTCTGGCTATTCCTTTATTGAGCAAACGAGGACGTGAAAAGAGACGAGAGGCTGGTGTTGCCTTTTGAAGTGAGTACAGCTGTGGTTGGCAAGCTAGCTGGACCTACAAAGGTAGTGAACGACAGGCTGATGACCATTAAATTCCCTCTTTCATTCGGATAGGAGCACCTGACAATTATCAGCGCTTTATGTTCCGACCATGACCAACCCAAATGATGTCAAGGACAAATTCTACGAGGATCTCCACGCTTTCATTGCTACTGTTCCAAAAGCAGACATGCTCGCCATACTTGGTTGTTTGAACGCTAGAGTCAGTTCTGACAGCACCTTCTGGGAAGGTGTCATCGGCAAACACGGAATAAGCCACTGCAACAGCAACTCCGCCACTCCAGACCTGCACTGAACATATACTGCTGCTCACCAACACAGTCAACCAGAATGTGGAAGGTAACTGGTCGACCTTCAGAGAGTTGGTTTACAGCGCTGCTACAGAAATCCTGGGACCAGCAGCCAAGAAACACAAGGATTAGTTTAATGAGAACTGTAATGACATCCAGAAACTACTGGATTATACCAAGTCCACCTCCAAAAGAGATCCATTCAAACAACACATGCATAACAGTCCAAGAGAAACTACTAAAGATGCCAGACACATGGCTGAGCAACAAAGCTGACGAGATCCCAAGGATATGCTGACGGGCATGAAATGAAGAACTGTTATGACGCCTTACAAGAAGTGCATGAACCTACATCAATAGGATTTTCCCCTCCCTCAGCGCTGACGGAAACTCATTGATTACTGACAAGGAAAAGATCTTGAAACACTGGGCAGAACACTTCAACAGCGTACTAAATCACATGTCATCCATCAATATCGAAGCCATTGACCAGCTCCCTCAAGTGCCCACCAACTAAGAAGTGGATGAACCACCAACCTTCTTGGAGACCCCAAAGCGATATGCTTATCATCCAGTGGTAAAGTTCCAGGCTCAGACTCAATACCAGCTGAACTCTGCAAAAAAAAGTGGCACAACTATGAGTGAAAAGCTTCCTTTTTTTTTCTAATGTGGCAACAGGAGGCGATCATTCAGTAGTTTAAAATGCATCCATTATCCGTTTTTCCCTCCCTTTTGCAACAGACAAGATGCATGCCAGGATTCCGGGAACCACCTTTATACACACATTGAACCAGACGTTTCGCGCAGAGGACCTAGCGTGGC
>JADBJO010007762.1:2500-7500 GCA_016801955.1 Conus betulinus
CTCTTCATGCTGTAAAGTGTTTATATCTAATCTAATGACATGCAAATCCCAATTTTCAAAGAAAATGATTCATAGTGAGTTCTTCATCATATGGCATGCACCGCTGAGTTCCTCACCTTTTAAAAGATGCAAGTGCGTGTAAAAGGAGCGGCCTATGTGCAATGAGCCCTATACTGTTTCTTCTTTTCAGCCACTGATGGCAGATTATCAAGTGTCAAGTGGAAACTCGTGCTAGAACATTATGCCAGTGATCGCGCCAGTAGAAATGTTCCAAGCCAAAATGGCAAACTCAGCAGAGCTCAATGGGTCAAACAAGGGTTACAGTAATCAATAAAAGTTAAATGTGACGAATGCAACGATTAACACCCTCCCTTAAAATGTGCTATAATGAAAACAACAACTAAATCATGGCAATTATTTTTAAACTGGTATTTCTCATGTGAACCTGTAAAATCCTGTTAATTACCAGTGATCTTGAACCCACACCCACACCTACATCCTTCCCTCTGTTCAGTTCAGCTCACTCAGCAGGCTCCCACCCTACCTTCCCTTGTCCAGTCAAAGAATTATGTCACATTTTTGTAAAGCAGGTTTGTATGGAGACTGAAAGAGATGGAAATGACCTGCTTTTAAGTCAGAGAAGAACATTCTCCCAACGCCCGCAGTTCCTGCCATTTTTTCTGTGCATCTCTCCGCGAGCTTGCTAATCTGCCAGTCTTCTGAATTGCTGAGTCGTGTGAGACCAGCATTTCAATTAACTGCCCTTGTCCTTCAACATAAATCAGGTCTTTTGTAGCCCTGTACCATTTGCACTGACGTCATGGAGAACAAAAATACTCCGCTCCATGAATACAGCCGGCTTTCATTAACACTGTAGCCATGGGTTTCAACCACATGGGGAAAAAAAAGTACTGCTTCACCAGGTCAGACCTCTGATTCAAACTGAATTCCGCTTCTTAAAACTGTACATCTTGCTTCCACACAACACACTCTAGAACTGTGTTCTAGTATTCAACATTGGAATCATGGCAAGTACTGGTAAATTATGTGTGTTTTTTTTTTTTCAGCTGACTGAAAAATATCTTCAACAAATCATCTTGCTGAGAATGGAGCATGGCTGATTCCAAACCTTAACCACCAGTACCACAATGCCAGTGATTTCAGTCCAGGTCATCACACCGATCTGTATGTACCAAACAGCTCTGACGCTAGTTCCATTCTGAATAAAATCAAGGATAGGCGCATACATTTCAAACAATAAAAAATATCTCTTCTGACCAGATCACAGAACATGTGGTCGCTGACATGTCAGCATGTGACCTTGAGGGATGACAGCACTCACTGAGCAACAGTGGAATGTGTGTTCAATATTTAACAAAAAAAAAAACCAAAGACATACCACTGTCATACTGATCTGATCTGTTTTGCTATCATGTTTTGCCAGCTTGAAAGGTCAGTCTGGTGCAAAATGTGCGTTTGTTCATTAACCCATTCAGGACACCGCTGCCTCAAGTCAACACCTACCCTAGGCCTGACACTTCTCACAGAAACTGCTTAGTAAAAAGTATGGGATGAAAAGAACCTCTGTGCCTGTTTGTCTCCTGATCTGCCTTGAAACTGGCCTGATGCCTGAGGACACTGATAGTCAAGAGACTAAACTTCATTCCAGTTCAAATTTACATTGCCATAACAGCCATGTGACAAGCATGCTGGAATGAGAAATAATTTATAAACAAACAAGTTTTGCACCTTCTTGAAAGTGAATAAGATAGAATTAAACTCCCAAACCATGTAGATATGGTAAATACGCACATGTGTGTATGCACACACACACACACACACACACACACACACACACACACACACACACACACACACACAAGAGACAGTTCTAAAGACAGAGAGAGGAACACAAGCTGTTAAGGCAGAAAAAGGCAACATTTATTACATGAGCCAGCAAATGTGTGACACACCCACCTAACTGAGGCTGAAGCCTGCTTGCACTTTTTGACATTTCCAACACTGATGATGGACCTGTCCACACCTTTCCATGATAATGTTCGGGTGCCTACATCTACAGGCAGTTCTGCACAAGTCTTGTTGAAATCACCAACCAAATAAACTCTTGAAGTTCTATGCCAAAAGCATTGGAGGCAGTCTGTAGACTCATTAAAGACAAAAGACTCTAGTAATACACAAAACAGTGTGAGAGGATATGGCTTCCATGCCAAAGTCCTTGCCATAGGGGGCTTGGGTCTCATGAAACAGCCTTTGATTTCTGGCCATAAGAGGACCACAACCCCCAGGCAATGGCAGAGTCAGATGAAAAGATTTCCCACTGGATCTGGTCAGGAAAGAACAAAAATGAACTCCATAAGGTTTGAATCTGACAACTTAGAACAGATGTCAATGAGCACTGTGGGAAAGACATCTATGTAAAAAAGAAATGCCTTGAGACAGCCTACTACTGTTCTAGTTCAGAAGGTGCTGGTCCAAATTCCTGCAGTACAAAAAGAGTAAGGGAAAAAAAAGGAAAAAATGTGACAGCAAAAGGGGATCCAGGACTAGAGTCATGACATGGATGCAGACTACTGACCAGCTTTTTTTTAGACTGTGAGGAGTTCTGATTTTATCTTCAGGAGGTTTCTTCTCGGAAGATCTTCAGCTGTCAAAACTCTCCCTTGGGTTTCTTCATAGAGCCCACAGCAAGAACAGAAACCAGGCACTGATGACATGTAGGCCTATTTATACAGGTCAGAAAAATCCTACATTTGCTCTAATCAATTTGTCACACTTTCATTTATGTGATGTGCCAATTTTGACTCCCAATCACAGAACAGTATTCAGACTTTAAACAGCTGGAAAATTCATCTTTTCTAAGTAAATTAGCAACTCAAACACACACAAGTGATGTTTCTTTGTTTGTTTACAAGGTTATGAATTGAAAAATATACTCTAGTCTAATACAGTTCTCTGTGTGTGTGTGTGTGTGTGTGTGTGTGTGTGTGTGTGTGTGTGTGTGTGTGTGTGTGTCTGTGTGCATGTGTGTGTGTGTGTGTGTGTGTGTGTGTGTGTGTGTGTGTGTGTGTGTGTGTGTGTGCGTGTGTGTGTGTGCATGTGTGTGACACTGTGTGTGTGTGTGTGTGTGTGTGTGTGTGTGTGTGTGTGTGTGTGTGCGTGTGAGCACATGCATGCATGCGCGGTGCACACGCATATGTATGTGTGTGTCACTGTGGGTGCATTTTCGTGTGTATTTAGCTGTTATAAGTTGCGTTGTATGACAATTGACATACACTGAATGCTAAGAGAAAACACACACACACACACACACACACACACACACACACACACACCCCACCCCAAATTTCAAAATCAAAACAACATTTATGCCCCAGACAGATTCATTTTTTATCAGAATGATACTTTCTCCCAATTAAAAGTAGGATACAACAACCTTTATCCAATTATGTCACATTATTTCAATACTGATGTATACATCACACAATTCATGAAAATATGATGGTACTGTAATTCAATTAAAACGGCAATTTGTGATGTTCCATGTTTCACAAATGACTTAAGTGATGACCCCTTAACTAAGACCAGCTAAACAATAAACAGTTACTGTTCCCTGCCTCATTTCATTCCTAAGACTGGAGCAGCTAGTACTGGCAGCTAGTACTGAATTAAAATAGGACAAGACTTTTATCTTTTTCATGTCTCCATATTTGCACTAAGTTCAGTGCGTTTTTACCCAGTTTCTCAAAAAACAACCCATAAAGAGACTTAGAGTGGTAAGAGTCTGAGACACACAGAGACCTCACCTCCCATCTCTGATTAGCTGTTGTACATCAATAGATGATACATGTCAATTTGTCAGGTGATTACGTCTTCTTTTGTGCTGCCTTTGTGTCCAGTTTTTGTGCTTCTTTCAGTCAAAACATCGAAGCTGATTTGTTGGCATTATTTGTACATTCCTTCATCATGTCAAAACATCTCTTATCTACCCATCTGCCCCTAGAAAAAAAAAGGGAGACGGGTGTATGCAAGGTAATTTAAGTCTCTTTGGTGCATGAATTTCTTTTTTGCTGCATACATACTGGAC
This sequence comes from Conus betulinus, assembly GCA_016801955.1. NCBI lineage: Eukaryota > Metazoa > Mollusca > Gastropoda > Neogastropoda > Conidae > Conus > Conus betulinus. The sequence continues at coordinate 6,606 of JADBJO010007762.1, forward strand.
TTTTCCTCTTTTAACAACCAGTAAGTGAGCTAGTACTCTGCTGTACACAGAAAAATAACTACAGCTTGTTTTCTGGTATAGTATGTACAGATGCTAGTATGTTTGTCTATTCATAAGCCATAAAACTGCACCAGAACTTAATTTTGTAATACAGCCTTAATCATACTTTCAGATCTATGTTTGGAAGTGCATGAAATCTTCATGAACTAGACTACTTCTGCACTGGTCATTATGATCACATAGTTTCATCATTTCTTGGTCGCAGTTGCAAGACATTCCTTTGAGACATGAAATTTGAATGAGAAGTCAAAAATGTGAGGAAGACGATTTGTACTTTCACAAAATTCAGTCACACACACACACACACACACAAACACACACACACACACATTCACTCACTCACTCACAAACACACACACAATGGGGGGTGGAGAGGGGGAGAGAGAGAGAGAGAGAGAGAGAGAGAGAGAGAGAGAGAGAGAGAGAGAGAGAGAGAGGAGACACACACACACACACACACACACACACACACACACACACACACACACACCACAACACATGTACACGCATGCACATACCCACACATGAGAGAATGGGAAGAGGTATGGGGGAGGGGTACTTGTAACTGTTCCACTAGAACACCCGATGACTGACTGACCCTCCAAAGGTTTGTGCAGTAAGCCTTCTAGACTGAAACAAAACTCTGTTGTCGTACTACTCAATTACTGGCCGACTTTTCAATCGATTATGTGCAACGTCAAACAATTTGAACTTCCGACCAATCTGTATAGTCAGTGGGTAATGCCCAGGAACCACAAAATGACAAAATAAAATGATCCCAAGTGTTTCAAAACAATTTCGTTGCACAAAGTTCTGGAGCACAAGATTTCGGGAA
>JADBJO010007762.1:12500-32500 GCA_016801955.1 Conus betulinus
TGGAAGAGAACTGTGTTTGAAGCCCAGAGGTGGGTGAAGTGACACAAACTGAGTTCGAAGCCCAGAGGTGGTTGAAAGAGGCGAAGAGGAAGATTCCTACGTCGAGTGTGTCGAAACCTGGCCAGGTAAGAAGCCATTTCATTATGGCCCGGGATTAGGAAACATTGATCTTTTATGGTTTTGATTATTCCATTTTGTGTAATTTTGGTTTTTTCATGTTCGATTATAAGTAGCATAGAAATTGCATTTCTTGTTCTCAGTCGTGTTAGGAGAGAACGAATGCGTGATCATCCCATTCCCAGAGATTGTGCGTGCATGAGGGCGCATGAGTGCAAAGACAACCTTGGTGGTGTTTTAAGCCTGACTGATCATGCATCAGCTTAGTGCACTTAAGCAATACCATCACGATTTCCCGTCCTGGATTTCCGTCCATCAGTCCCTGAGCAATGCAGCCCCTGACTATCTAACCAATTTACCCAATATGTACAAACCCTCATCCACCCTCCGCTCTTTCTCTGATCCTCTCATTTTCCGGGTTCCACGTATCAAGCTCAGTACCTTTGGCCCACGTGTCTTCTCTGTTTCTGGCCCACTCTTCTGGAACAAACTTCCGCTCTAAGTCCGTCAACTGCCTACTTTCTCTTCTTTGAAGACTGCTCTTAAAACTCACCTCTTCTCTTCTTCCTAATAGTCCTCTCCGCGATCTCTCTCTCTACTCCCACTGCAGCCTGCACCCACTCGGCATGGGAACCTAAGATGCAAATATTTCCCCTGTCTTTTGATAGTTCTGGTTAGCCTTATGACAGGCATGCAGGCGTGTGTGTGTGTGTGTGGAGGTGGGGGGGAGGAAGGAGGCATACAGCAATATTTGTACATAGTGTTTTTCTTCTTTTTAAATTTGTGTTTTTGAGCTATATGGCCCCCACAGCGTGTGTGTGTGTGTGTGTGTGTGGATATTTATGGGTTAACATTTATTTTGTACATGATCCTCCTTTCTATTCCTTTGTTCTGGGCCATAACACATGTGCATTTGTGTGTAGGTGTGTCTGCGTAAGCGTGTGTGTGTGTGTGTGTGTGTGTGTGCACAGATTTTTTTTTTTTTCGTGCGCTTACAGTTGATTTCATGAAGATTTTGCGCCTTATAAAGGCCACAATTAACATTATTTTTATTTTAACTCCAGTTAAGGGGCAGAAAAATACCACGGGCCTCTGATGGGAATCGAACCCACGGCCTCCCCGTTGGGAGTCCGCGACGCTAACCACCTCGCCACGGCGGCTGGTGGTTGCTATACCTTTTAGGTTGTCTTTTTATACAGACTCGGGGAACTGTTCAGCATAATAACAAGCATACTTTGCTGAATGTCAATGGCTGCTCTCTCTCTCTCTCTCTCATCTCTCTCTCTCGTCCTCCTCTCTCTCTTCTCTCGATCTCTCTCTCTCTCTCTCTCTCTCTCTCTCTCTCTCTCTCTCTCTCTCCTCTGTGAGCGCGCGCCGCGCGCGCGCGCGCGCGTGCGACAAAGAATCACAATGTTGATTGTGGTCGCTCTATGGAAGAAGAAGTGTGTGTGTGTGTGTGTGTGTGTGTGTGTGTGTGTGTGTGTGTGTGTGTGTGTGGTGTGTGTGTGCGTGCGTGCGTGCGTGCGTGCGTGCGTGCGTGTGTGCGTGTGTGTGTGTGTAAAAGCCGGGTGATTGCAGCACAACCACAGCGGGTCTGACAGGCCGAATGATCCTGCTGTGAATGCGGCGGAGGGTGCCGTGCTCATCTTGTGAATGTAATGCTGAAAGTATCAAGTAACATACATGTGGTGCAAGTCTGCCGTCGAAGCAGTTCTTGTATCATACAATAGCGGGGGGTCGGTTGCATCATCATTACGCTGAGTGGGATTTCAAACGGATGAAGCCGCAACTCAGGGATCGCCTTTGTTGAATACCCACACCATGCTGAGATAATAGAGCTACCCGCCCTGGCTCATGCATAATAACTCCCGCAACTCCCCCACCCCCCACCCCCCTTCCCTCCCCCGCTCCCCATTCCGTCCCCCATTTGAATCCTCTTCAAACACTCCTCTCAAGATTCAAACATCTCTCCTCCCTCATAACATCTCGTCTCTCGCCTCTCAGCTCTCTCCTCTCTCTCCTCTCATCTCTCCTCCCCGCCTCTCTCACTCTCGGCTCAAACTCTCATCCTCCTCTCCTCCTCTCTCCGTCTCCTTCTCTCGTCTCAGCTCCTCCTATCTCTCCTCCGGCTAATTCTCTCTCTCTCTCTCTCCTCTCTCTCTCAGTTCTCTCTCTCTCTCATCTCGCTCTACTCTCTCTCTCTCTTCTCTCTTCGCGCGCTCCTCCGCGCTCCTCTCCTCTCTCTCAAGCTCCTCACAATCCTCTCTCCCTGTCCTTCGCTCTATCTCTCGTCTCTCCTCCTCTCCTCATCCTCTCCTCTCTCCCATCTCTCCTCTCCTCTGTCTCTCCTCCCCCCTGTGTCGCCTGTGTCCTCCTCCCCCTCCTGTCCCCTCGCTCCTTGTCGCTGTGTCCTGTCCTGTCTGTCCTGTGTGTACTCCTTGGTGCTCTCCATCTCTCTCGATCCTCTCTCCCTCTCCTCGGTCTCGTGTCCTGCTCTGTCCTGTCTGTGTCATCCCGCTCTCTCTCTCTCTCTCTCTCTCTCTCTCTCTCTCTCTCTCTCTCGGGTCTCTCCTCTCTCGCTCTATACTCACTTCACAGCGGGGTCTCCTCAGTCTCTCTCTCTCTCCTTCTCTCCCTCTCCATCTCGGTCTCGAGGTCCTCTCGTGCTCCATCATCTGTCTATGTCTATCCTCTCTGAAGATCCCTCAAGTCCTCTCTCCTCATCCTCCTCTCCTCCCACTCTCGTCTCCGCCGTCTCCTCAATCTCGCTATCTCTCTCTGTCAATCATCTCTCCTTCTCCTCTCTCTATCCTATCTCTCTCTCTCTCTCTCTCTCCTCCCGGTCTGCTCTCACTCTCTCTCGCTCTCCTCCGCGGGATCTCTCCTCTCTCTCTCCTCTCTCCGCTCTCTCGCAACTTCGCTCTCCTCGCTCTTCTCTCTCCCTCAACACATCTCTCTCTCTCTTCACACTCTCTCCGCTGATCTCCTCTCTCCTCTAATCTCCTCTACTCCTCTCGCCTCCTCTCTGGCTCCTCTCTCACATCTCTCGTCCTCCCTCGCAACTCTCTCTCTCTCACCTCATCTCTCTCATTCTCTCTCACTCTCCACTTTCTTCTCCTCTCCATCTCTCTCTGCTCTCTCTCCTCTCGCTCATCTCTCTCTCGTCTCTCATCTCTTATCTCTTCGCTCAAACTCTCCCTCTCTCTCTCCCTCTCCCTCTCCCTCTCTCCTTCCTCTCTCTCTCTCTCCATCGCTCTCTCCGCGCTCTCCTCTCTTCTCTCCCCGTCCGTCTCTCCTCTCTCTCTCCCTCTCCTCTCTCTCTCTTCCTCTCCGTCTCTCCCTCTCTCTCTCTCCTCCTCCTCTCCATCTCTCTTTCTCTCTCCTCACGATCTCTGTCCTCACTCTCCTCCCCAATCTCCTCATCCGCTCGTCTCTCTCTCTCTCTCTCTCTTGTCCCTCTGTCTCTCTCTCTCTCCTCTCTCTCCCTCCTTCTCTCCTTCCCTCTCTTCTCTCGCGCCATCTCGCTCTCTCTCTCTTCCTCTCCTCTCTCATCCCTCCTCTCGCCTTCTCTCCCTCTCTCACACTCTCACTCCTCCGTCAACATCACATCACACCACAACTCCACACACCATCTCTCTCACACACACACACAACTGCTCACACAATCCTCTCTCTCTCTCTCTCTCTCCGCTCTCTCTCAGTCTCTCAATCTCACACACGCACACCTCCGCGATCTCGCTCCACACACACACACACACTCACCTCTTCACTCTCCACAGTCACACACTCACACTCTCACTCTGCTCCATCTCTCTCTCACACACACACTTCCACACAAACAATCTCTCCTCCTCTCTCTCATCACTCGCTGGCATCGTCTCCTCAGCTCTCTTCTCTCTCTCCTCCTCTCCCCTCTCTCTCTCACCTCCTCCTCCTCTCCTCTCAAACTCGCTCTCCTCTCTCTCTCCCTCTCACCTCATCTCATCTCTCCTCTCGTCCCTCTAAACATCTCTCTCCTCCTCCTCTCTCCTCTAAACAATCCCTCCTCACACATCTTCTCTCCCTCTCGGCTCAATCTCCCAAACATCTCTCTCTCTCCTCTCTCTCCATCTCTCTCCTCATCTCCTCTCTCTCCTAACATCTCTCTCTCCTCATCATCGCTCTCTCTCTCCTCTCCTCATTCCCTGCTCCTCGCCGCTCACACTCCTCTCTCTCTCTCTCTCTCCCCTCTCTCCTCTCACTCTTCTCTCCTCTCCTCTCAATCTCTCTCATCTCTCTCAAATCATCTCTCCTTCTCCTCCCTCGCAACATCTTCTCTCTCTCTCTCTCTTTCTCTCTCTCCCTCTCCTCTCCCTCTCTCCTCGCTCTCTCTCTCCTCAAAACATCCTCTCCTTCTCTCCTCCTCCTCGCTCTCTCTCCCAAACATCTCTCTCTCTGTCATCTCTCTCAAAATAACTCTCTCTCTCGCTCTCCTCTCTCTGGTCTCTCCCCGCTTGAAACATCTCCAAACATCTCGCCTCTCAACAACATCTCCTCTCATCTCTACTCCTCTCTCACTCGAACCACTCCTCCTCTCTCTCTCGCTCTGCTCCCTCTCTCTCCTCTCTCAACATCTCCTCTCGCTCTCCCTCTCTCTGCTCCCGTCGTCCCTCCTCCTCCTCCTCTCTTCTCTCCGTCTCTTCTCTCTCCTCTCTGTCGGCCTCCTCTCCTCTCCCCTCTTCTCTCTCACTCTCTCCCGCTCCTCTCTCTCTCCCTCTCTCTCCCCTCAAACAAATCCTCTCTCCTCTCCATCTCTCCGTCCATCTCGCCAGCTCTCTCAACATCTCTCCTCTCTCCTCTCCACGAGAACGCTCCCCTCTCTCTTATCTCTCCCTCCATATCTCTCACATTCTCTCCCATCTCTCTGCGTACATCTCCTCTCGTCGTCTCTCACCTCTCTCTCTCAACATCTCTCTCTCTCCCCCCTCTCCTTCCCGGCTCTCCTCTCCTCCCTCTCCTCACCTCTAACATCTCTCTCTCTGTGTCCTCCTCCAAATCTCTCTCTCTCTCGTCTCTCCTTCTCTCTCTCTCCATCTACATCTCTTCTCTCTCCCTTCTCTCTCTCCCCTTGAACAGCCACCTTCTCTCCAGTCTCTAAACACCTCCTCCTCTCTCTCACTCTTCTCTCTCCTCCTCCCCTCCTCTCGTCCCTCCTCTCATCTCTCTCGTATCTCGATCACTCACTCACCACCCCTCTCGCTCTCTCCTCGTCAATTCCACACACATCCTCCCCTCTCTCTCTCTCTTCTCTCCTCTCTCCTCTCCTCTCTCACTCTCACTCTCCTCCTCTTTCTCGCTCCCCTCTCGTCTCCCGTCTCCATCTCTCTCTCTCTTCTCTCTCCGCTCTCCTCTTCTCCTCTCTCTCCATCTCTCTCTCTCTCGTCTCATCTCTCTCTCTCTCGCTCTCTCCTCATCTCTCTCCCCCTCTCTCGGAACTCATCCTCTCTCCTGAAGTCCTCTCCTCTTCTCCTCTCTCCCTCTCTCCCTCACTCTCGTCTCTCTTTCCCCCCTCTCTCCTCCTCTCCCTCCCTAGCTCTCTCCTCTCCTTCTCTCTCGATCTCTCTCATCTTCTCTCTCCTCCTCCCCTTCTCTCTCGATCTGCATCTCTTCTCTCCGTCTATCTCACTCCTTCTACTCCTCTCGCTCCTCGTCTCTCTCTTCTCTCTCTCCTCCCTTCCTCTCTCTCCTCTCTCTCTCCTCTCTCGCTCCTCTCTCTCTCTCCATCTCTCTCTATCTCTCCTCCTCCCCCTCTCATGTTCTCTCTCTTTCTCCCACCCCCTTCCTCTTTCACCCCATTACCCCTCTATCTCTCCTCCGTGTCTGTCTTTGTCTCTTTCCGCTCTTCTTTTCGTCTCTCCTCGCAATGTCTCTCTCTTCCCCCCTCTCTCTCTTTCACAACACACCACACACACACACACACACACACAAGCCTCACCACACCCACCACACCCTCACACACACACACACACTTTCCCTCTCTCCTCTCTCTCTCAACAACACACTCAACGCACACGCACGGACGCTCGACACAACCACCACCACAACACACACACACCCACCCCACACACCCAAACCACACACCACACACTCACACAAACGACCCACCCACCATACATACAGATCTCTACTCTCTCGCTATTCTCTCCCTCCCTCCCTCCCTCTCCCTCTCTCTCTCGCTCTCTCTGGATCATCTATATCACTTCTCCCTCTCTGTTTCCCCTCTCTCACTCTATGACTCGTAACTCTCTCGCTCTCCTCTCTCTCCTCTCTCTCCGCCTCTCATCTCATCCTCGCTCCTCTCTCTCCCTCTCTCCCCCTCCTCTCTGACACCTCTCTCCTCTGTCTCAGCTCTTGACTCTCTCCTCTCTCTCTCTCTCCTCTCTCCTCTCTCTCTCTGTGCATGCATGTCATTAAGCCGCTCTCTTTCCCACTTTTCCCCAGGACTTTCGAGAAAAGAGAACGCTTCCTCTAAAACTTTGATAAATGGCAGCTCTACCCCACCCTCGGCTCGCCCCTGCTTTCACCCGATTTTGTGTTTAAAAAGAAATGAAAGAGAAAATTCGAGAGAGAAACCCTCCCTCTCCATACCACCACCACCACGCACCCCTGCCCCACGACCTCCTCCTTTCCTACCCCCCCCCCCCCCCCCCCCCCCCCCCCTCACCCAGCACCCCGCTTTTAAGAACAGTTTGGAATGTTGGTTGCAGTGATGTCTTTTTTTTTTAGTCAGTAATTCCGGCTGCTCCCCCCCCCCCCCCCTCTCCCCTCCCCCCCATCCCCTCCCCCCCCCCCCCCTTCCCCTCCCCTTCCGCTCCCTCGAAGCAAAATATCTTCCGACACCACCGTCGATTATTCTTTCTCTAGGTTCTTGGTGATACAATATTCACAATACGGAAGGCTGTTTTTTTAAAACATTTAAATGTTTCAAAACTTTGTGGAAGACAGGTGACTTTGAGACCTTTTTTGATGTTTAGAGAAAACTTTTCTTTTTAGTTTTAGGGGTTGACTTCATCTCTTTGGATAGGAAAAAAAAAAAGTGCACATCTTCCAATGCCATGGCAGGCCTGAGCACACGACATGATGCGATAGATGGTGAGACCGTGGGGCTAGATTTGCAGCCTACGTTTTTTGGTCCCTCTGTTGGTGCCCCCCCCCCCCCCCCCCCCCCCCCAACACACACACCACACCCTCCCTGATGTCATGAAGAACAGGCTTCAACTTATAAGAATGGATCCGTCCGATCTCCCTCCTTAATCTTATGAAATGCTTTTCATGCTTTTGTGTCAACATCACGTTAGGGATACTTTGTAAAAAAAAGAAAAAAAAAATCATATTTAGTTTAGTTTGGGAATATCAAGACGTAAAAAAAAAAAAAAACAAAAAAAAAAACACAGGCGATGATTCTTAAAAGCATTCAAGCAAAGATCACTGATTTACTATCACAGTCAAAACTGGCACAGAACATTTCGCAGAAGCAGCACGATTCGACGTTTTCCATTCCTGCAAAAATCGTCTCTGTCATTGAGGTAGCATTGCTCAGCTGTCACAAATGAACACATACGATTTGTTTTTTTTTTTTCTTAAAAGGAAAGGTAATATTTCTGCAGACAATGCAGACGAACAGATTACAGATCATAACACGATGCATGAATTTCTGCCCTCTTGGGTCTTCTTCATGCAAAAACACACAACCTTTAGGACAATGAAAACGAAGAACAAGCGACCATTTATCTTCTCATACTCGACGCAAAACGGGTCGTTGAATGAAAAAAACGCTGTGGAATAGATTTGATTAGGCTTTGAACTGGCACGTGCGAAATACGCATACCTAACATATGTTCCTGGTCATCTCAGCAATTTAAGCAATGGGCGATGCTGGTTTCAAAGTGAAATGCATCACATGTGTCACTGCAGCGCTTCAAATGATTTGCGACAGAAATACATCCCGTCTCGGGTTAAAGAGCATCCCACTGACCTGACAGTGAAACAGTGAGGAAAATTCCTCATGAAAGATCATTCTAAAAGTCGTTATTCATTCCATATAGTAATCCCAATTTTTGTTGAACTGACGGAAGAAATTTTTTTTTTTCACGTCTTTGTAATACTCAATACACTTTTTTAAAAGGGACTTGTTCCGCAAACGTACGACGTGCCTTCACCTCCGTGTATGTGAACATGCGTGTGTCCGTACATGTGTGTGTGTGTGTGTGGGTGTGTGTGTGTGTGTGTGTGTGTGTGTGTGTGTGTGTGTGTGTGTGTGTGTTCGTGTGCATGTGCATGCGTGCGTGCGTGAGTGAGTGTGTGTGTGAGTGCGCGCGCGCGTGTGTAAATTGATATAAAAGATATGATTGGATACTTTGTGAAATTGTCAGTCACTGGGCAGATTGCCTTCTGCAATACCTTCTCTGTCTATCTGTCTGTCTGTCTGTCTGTCTGTCTGTCTGTCTCGGGGATGAAAAAGAAACGGAGAGAGACAGAGAGTGACACACACACACACACACACACACACCACACACACACACACACACACACACACACACACATAGACATAGACAGACAGGCAGACAGACAGGCAGGCAGGCAGACAGACAGGCAGGCAGGCAGACAGAGGAAGATACCAAAACAGAGAGCAATCGAACCCACGGGGGCACCCCTTTCCTCAAACAAACAAACTCATCTTCCGACACTGTCCAACAGCAGTGCGAGAAGAGACCCGACCCGACCATCTGATGAAGGTTGGGTTTCTGCCCAACAGCCAGGCAGGCAGGCAGGTAGGTAGGTAGGTAGGCAGGTATAGTGCCCATGTGCGTCACAGCAGTCTGCAAGCAAAATACAGCTAATAGCCAGCAGCCCTCTGGCGGCATCGCTTCAGAGTGGTAGACTGATATGATTCTTGATGAGGCTTCTATAAAACACACACGCTGTGTGTGTGAGTGTGTGTGTATGTGTGAGGGAAGAGCCATTGAAAAGACCAGCCTAGGGTCGGATGAAGAGCCCCCCCCCCCCCCTTTCCCTCCTCCCTTACCCCCCCCCCCTCCCCCGCGCCGTTTCTGTGGCTGATAGTCTGTATTTAAAGTGATGAATCTCACGTACCCTGACCGCTTGGTCAGCCTTGGTGTGAGGTCTACAGAGTGCCGCTTCCTCTTTCTGTTCGTGTAAACAGTGGAGGGTTTGTTGGCGTGCGCGTGGGTGTTTGTAGAACGCGTGTACGTGTACGTGTGTGTGTGTGTGTGTGTGTGTGTGTGTGTGTGTGTGTGTGTGTGTGTGTGTGTGTGTGTGTGTGTGTGTGTGTGTTTTGGGTGTGGGTGTGTGTGTGTGTGTGTGGTGTGTGTGTGTGTGTGTGTGTGTGTGTTGTGTGTGTGTGTGTGTGTGTGTGTGTGTGTGTGTGTGTGTGTGTGTGTGTGTGTGTGTGTTTCTTTTTTTCCCCCGTCCAGTGGGAAAATCAGGCAGTGGCGGTTAACGGAGCAGTAAATAAACAACCTGTCATGTACGAGGCATTCCAAGGGGAGCTGAAAGAAACCGTCTAAACATTCACGTACGCGCGCGCGCAAACACACACACACACACACACACACAACACACACACACACACACACACACACACCCCACACTCACACACACACACACACACACACGCACGCACGCACGCACGCACGCACGCACGCACGCACGCACGCGCACACACACACACACACACACACACACACACACATACGATGTTACATGTCTTACGTGTAGGACAGGAAATATGTAAGAGACTGCAACTTTACTTAAAGCAAAACAATAATAATCAAACAAAAACAAAAAAAGGTCAAATTACCAATTAGCAGACAAAAGCCGCTCGCAAAGCCACGCTTGTTTAGTACACAATGAAAAGAGTGAAGCGGATTGTCGACATCTCTTAGCTACGTACAACAGACATTTAACACACAAAGGGAGGAAAGGGAGGTGGGGAGGGGGGGGAGGGGGTAGAAAAAGAAAAGAAAGAAAGGAAAAAAAAAAATCACCCAGAACAAAAAACTCCCTAGGTCACCGCTAACGTTAGAATGTAAACCAAAACACAGATAATGAGACAATGTTAGCAATCCGAAAATTATGCCAACACCCCCGCTCCCAACCCCCCACCCCCCACCCCCCCCGACCCCCCAACCTCCACCTCATCCTCTCATTCTCCTCCTCATTCGCTGCCTCCTCCTCTCCCCCCACCTCCGCCCCCCCCCCCCCCCCCCCCCCCCCCCCCCCCCCCGTCCCACCCTCTCTTCTCCTATACATCCACCTCTGTCCTTTCCCTCCTCACCACCCCCACCCATCCCCGCCCCCATAAAGGTAGTTAGGGTCAATAACCTATGGACTGGGAAAAGAAATGATTCGAGCAAAAAAGAAAAAAAAGAAAAAAGAAGAAAAAAGAAGAAGAAGAAGAAGAAGAAGAAGAAGAAGAAGAAGAAGAGAAGAAGAAGAGAGAGAGAGAGAGAGAGAGAGAGAGAGAGAGAGAGAGAGAGAGAGAGAGAGAGAGAGAGAGAGAGAGAGAGAGATGAAAAGCTGATCAGAAACTGTACCTATAACTAATCTGTCTTCTGCTGGAAACACTATCAGCCTCCGTGCAGGAATGGCACTGTGGAATACAGACGGTGCTGTATCCATTCCTCTGTGTCCCAGTGTCTGTCCAACCATGTGTCTGTCCATCTGTCCGCGACATGCCCCCCCCCCCCCCCCCCCCCCCACCCCCCCCCCCCCCCGCCCCCTACCCCCCACCCCCAGCTCCATCGAACCGCTAGTTTGTTGGGTCGATGTTTGACCAAAGTTGTACGTTTGTCGGGCGAAAAAGAGTGAGAATGCCGATCCTTTCTTCCACCAATCACAGCACGTTACCATTAATGGAACATGAGGGAAACACGATGTAGGAAAGGACTGAAAAAAAAAATGTTCCCCTTTTTGGCCTGCAGCGTTAAGAGACATGTGTTTTGTCTGCATCGAAGATTAACTGCATTTTGAATTGATTAACAGAAGCTGTAATAATAATAATTATTATGATTATGATTATTATTATGATGATGATTATCATTATCATTATTATTATTATTATTGCTGTTGTGTTTGTTGTTGTTGTTGTTGTTGTTGTTGTTGTTGTTGTTGTTTTGTTGATGATGATGATGATGATGATGATGATGATGATGATGATGATGATGATGATGATGTGGTTTGCGGTTGCTGCTGTTTCTCTGTTAGTGTTAAATGCTTAGTGATCAAATCTACACCAAACGTCTGTGCAAAGTTCACAGGGAGCAGATATACACATACATTAGTGCAAAAGTCCATAGTAAACACTTACAGACACAGAGATATACACATACATTAGTGCAAAAGTCCATAGTAAGCACTTACAGACACAGAGATATACACATACATTAGTGTGCAAAAGTCCATAGTAAACACTTAAAGGCACAGAGATATACACATACATTAGTGCAAAGTCCATAGTAAGCACTTACAGACACAGAGATATACACATACATTAGTGCAAAAGTCCATAGTAAGCACTTACAGACACAGAGATATACATTAGTGCAAAAGTCCATAGTAAACACTTACAGACACAGAGATATACCCCAAAATTAGTGCAAAAGTCCATAGTAAGCACTTACAGACACAGAGATATACATTAGTGCAAAAGTCCATAGTAAGCACTTACAGACACAGAGATATACATTAGTGCAAAAGTCCATAGTGAGCACTTACAGACACAGAGATATACACATACGTTAGTGCAAAAGTCCATAGTAAGTACTTACAGACACAGAGATATACATTAGTGCAAAAGTCCATAGTAAGCACTTACAGACACAGAGATATACATTAGTGCAAAAGTCCATAGTGAGCACTTACAGACACAGAGATATACACATACGTTAGTGCAAAAAGTCCATAGTAGCACTTACAGACACAGAGGTATACCCCAAAATTAGTGCAAAAGTCCATAGTAAGCACTTTCAGACACAGAGATATACACATACGTTAGTGCAAAAGTCCATAGTAAGCACTTACAGACACAGAGATATACACATACATTAGTGCAAAAGTCCATAGTAAGCACTTACAGAGTCCATACTTACATATCACAGTTAAAAAAAAAAACTGCACACAAAGCGTTATAAATACCACGTAAATGCTTTGTGACGTAGCATTGTCTTGAAATGCAAGGAACATCAAATTAGATATCACAGAGCCCCCCCCCCCCCCCCCCCCCCCGCTCCCCCCCCCCTCTCCCCTACACCCCCCCCCCCCCCCCCCCCCACCACCACCAATTACAATCACCCATTTAAAGAATTCCTACTCATGACATCACTCCCAGTCTATGAATACATGAAGCATCCCCTACATTACGTCACATACGGGGCCTATTTGAATAATATCAAGAATTATCTGGTGAAGCCCAGTGACCACAAAGATAAGTTAGAACTGATCGTCACCTGTGACCCCTGAAACTTCTTTCTGTCAGCTTTGCTTCATCTCATAGTCCCATTCCATTCATTTCAAGCTGCCGTCTAGCTGTCCTCCTCCTAGCAAGCATCTAGATGGGTACGTTGAGGGAGAAAACAGGGGAATTCACTCTCAAACACAATAAACAAGTAGGGTAACTCTTGCTCCCATCAGAAAACCTAACTCGGAGTAACTTTAATTCAAGACTGGCACAGCCTTTTAAACTTGAATAAAGTCAGACAAATACAAAGACGAACAATCTAATAATGGGGGGGGGGGGGGGGGGGGGAACAAGTGCAGGCCAAACAACCCCTCCGCCATCACAGTAATGACTTGGCGAAGATTTGAACTTAAGGTGTGTGTGTGTGTGGGGGGGGGGGGGAGAGGGGGGGGGGAGGGGGGGTTTGTTGAAGATGAGGAAAATGGGAACATGAAATTAAGAAAATATTTTATAGCTATGAACACTCTTCACCAGCTGCATGAGGGAACCGTCTCAAACACAATACAAATTCTTGGAACAAGACAATTGTGTCTGTCTGTATCTGCTCAGACACTAACTTATCCTAAGCGTATCAGTCTGTGGTGTGCTGCATGCCACACAATCGCCTGCCCCTGTTTAAAAAAAAAAACAATATTGCTCTGATAAAAAAAAAAAAAAATCCAACGGCTCCCTCACAGCAAATAAACAGATTACATGACATCCAAACACTTACGACGAATCTGCAAGTTCTCTCGACGCACCCTCTGTTTGCTCTGTGATAGGATTACAACCCTCTCTCAATCTTTGACTGCCTACAGATGATAATGCCCGTTGAAGTACGTGTCAACAAGTTCTCCCTGAGGGTTTCAACAACACCGCGTGGTCATGATGAATTAGAACCGCGGAAGACTGCCTACAGTGTGTATATTTCTTTTCTTTTTTTTTAAAGATAGTCTCTAAAACGTCAAGTTTTTAATGATGAAAAGTCTTATTCCCAAGCATCGGGGAAAAACAAAACAAAACAAAACAAAAAAAAAAAAAAACAAAGGGAGGGATGAAATATTCTGTCGAGCCTCGTGCTAAATCTTCTGCTCACAAGAAGACATCAGTGAGTTTCTAGCCCCCGGTCATAAACTTCAGAATACAGCCATTGTTCCGTCAGATCAGATATCAAGGAAAGGGTTATTCTTTACATTTCACGTGTACATGTTGTTGCCAAACTTGGACAAGGGGCCTACTTGCATGCATGCTCATTTTTTTTATGATAAGGTTATGGACGCCTTCGTTTCGCTTCTGATATGGTTTGTTGCCCCCTCCCCCCCTCCTTTCCATCACCTCCCCCCATCGATATGGTTTGTTGCTCCCCTCCTTCCACCCCCTCCACCCCCTCCCTCCATCCCCCACCCCCTTCGTTGTTGTTGTTGTTGTTTATTTTATTTATTTTTTTTCTTTGGTTTTGTTTTATTTTGGTCTTACTCCATTCCCATCAAGACAGAAAAGTTTGTGACAGGTATGACAGGAAGTAATTTTTTCGTTTGTTTGTTTTTCATTCAGATTGGACAAGTCTGGAATACCAAACACAGCAGATATGAACTGTACTTACAAATAGTCACATACAGAGTCATGAAACATGGGGGCGCTTCCATGGAGGTTCTGCTATGTCGCATCTGGTGGGTAACACAATGGCATCTGCTGGGGAGCGGATTATGTCCCTTGACGTCTCAAAGGAACCTCCTGTGCGTGCCTGCGCCCTAAGTGAACACAGCGCAAACTTCCAAGGGTGGTGCTTCTGGCTGGTTGGTTTGGCAGCTGTACTCCTCGGAGTCCCACTGGCACCTTCGGGAGTCTCTCTCTTTCTCGTCTGCCTTTTAGCCAGGAAAGGCCCAGGGACGGCGAGGAAAGACCCACCCATCAACAGGGGAAAGCCCCGCCTTGGCATAAGGCTGTGTCAGGCCAATTGACACAGGCTAGAACACCAAGGCTACATCAAGATGTTGTTATGCTCTGCATAGTTATGCGGGGATTGTCTTCAGTTTGTGACAAGCTCCTAGCATAACATTATCAGTCTCCAAAAGCCCCCGAAGTTGGAGTGTGGCTGCCCACGTGGCGGGGTAATCAAAAACGGTCACACAAGTAAATGTTCTCATCCCTAGCTGATGCATTTGTATCATAGTGTTCAAGTACTTGGGCTGTTCTGATGATCCCTGGAGTCTTTTAGCCAGGGTCCGACAACAACAACAACACAACAACAACAACAACAACAGGGAAAGGCCTGCCGACAGCGGGCAAGACTGCAGTCTAGGATCCTCGTTTAGAGACCATGTAAGACCATGTGGCGAAAGCTTGGCTGCGTCTGGGGTTGTACTGTGTTCACCTGTCAGCAAAACAGCAACGAGTACGGCTGCAGGAGGCGCGCAGAAGTTCGCTTGGCGGGGGGCGTTTTTTTCGTCGGTGGGCTCAGCAGTCGTGAACTACGGCTGATACAGCCACGGGGGCGCTCCAATGGAGATTCTGTTTGTGTTGCAACAGTGGTCACACAGTGGCATCCGCCAGGGAGCGGTTATGTCCCTTGACGACGACAAAAGAACGTCCTGTACGCGCCAGCACCGCATGTGAACAACAGCACAGGCTTCCAAGGATGCTGCAGAATTGCTCCCCTCAGGTTGGTTCAGCAGTTGAGAACAGTACTTCTCTGGGTCCCACTGGCACTTTGGGTGTGTTTCCTATCTTGTCCTAGATCCTCCTTTTCCAGATACACTGTAGTGTCAGATTCTCCAGCTGGTTGAAGGGGGGACACTTCACGAAAGAAGAAGAAGAGAGTGAGTGCATTTCTGTTGTTGTTTCAAACAGCAATTTACGAATGAACACGAGAATTGGTGATACGATGGAGGACGAGATGGTGGTGGGTAGGGGGTGGGAGTAGGAGGGGGTGGGTGGGTGGGGGAGAGGAAGGGGAAAGAGGAGGAGGATGGAGGCTGTTTAGGAAAGGCATGCGCACACTCTGATTCTGCATGCTACAACACACACACACACACACACACACACACACACACACACACACACACACACACACACACACACACACACACACATACACACAGGCGCGCAGGCAGGCACACGCATACACACACACACGCGCGCACACACACACACACACATACACGCACACACACACACACACACACACACACGCACGAGCGCGCGCGCGCGCGTGTGTGTATGTTGGTGTGTATGCGCACCCCCCCCCCCCCCCCCCGCCCTCCCCAAACACACACACACACACACACACACACACACACACACACACACACACACACACACACACACACACATACGCACACACGAACGCGTGGGCACGCGGGTGGAAGCATACACAAACAAACAGGGTGTGTTACTAACACTCAGATCGTCAGACTGCTAAAAAGAAAAAAGCTCAGATTGACAGAGTGCAAAAACATATCAAGTTCTCCAGAAAGGGAGAGAAGAGGGAGAGAAGGGGATGAGAGGTAGATTATGGGGGAGGAGGGGGGGACGGGGATTGGGTCGGGAGGAAGTATGGGGGAGAGTTGTGGAGCATTCACATACACGCGCGCGCGCGCGCGCGAGCACACACACACACACACACACACACACACACACACACACACACACACACACACACACACACACAGAGTGAATAACGAAGATGCACAGATTTTTGTGCTTAGTCTCCATCTGAGAAGCATGTTGTTTCTTTAGTTACAAAATTCTCTGTTTCATAAGCTGTCGCGAAAAAAAGGATCATAAAATAAACTGTTAAGTTTTCAACAACAAAACGGAAAAAGGAAGATGGTGCAGGGGATGGGGGGGTGTGTGGGGGGGGGGGGAGATAACAAGAAGACATACTGGTGTGATGATGAGAAGGCGGTCGCCTCATTATTAAAATCAAAACAAAAGAAAACCGACAAAATCCGAAAACACGACAACATAAAATAGGGGGAGTGAGGAGTGAGGAAGGGCGGGAATCGTTGGTCAGGCACAATACAAGACTAAGTTTTTGTCTGGAGAGAGAGAGAGAGAGAGAGAGAGAGAGAGAGAGAGAGAGAGAGAGAGAGAGATTCTCAGCAACAACAACAAAAACTTACGCCCTCGGTGTGTTAATTTCAGGTGTGTTTACCAGTGTGAAAGCTCACGGTGAGCAAATGTACACATACATTTCGTCCGAAGGTCCACTGTTCTTAACACATTTTTACACACACAGCCTGTACAAAATGTGTGTGGTGAGCGGAAGTATTCATTGACTCTGTGAGAATATCCAGTTACAATAAATACCAACTGTGTGAAATCCAAGATAAGCAAATCATATACAAAGTCTGTGCAAAAGTCTAGGTAAGCAAAATCCACATATCTAGAATATAATGCAAATTCCATGACACGCGAATATACGCACAGACGATGTGGATGTCCATGGTAATTAAACATACGTATGGAGTCGGTGTGAAAGAGCATTGTAAGTAAACACACAAAATGGAGCCTGTGCTAAGGCCCAGTCCAGGGTGAATGAATGTACTCTCCAAGTCTGTACAAAAATCCAAGATAAGCAAAACATACCAAAAGCCTCTGTGCCAAAGTCCAGGTTCAGCAGTTATAGCTTAAGGTCTGTGCCAAAGTCTAGGTTCAGCAGTTATAGCTAAAAGTCTGTACAAAAATCAAAAATAAGCAAATATACCAAAAGCCTCTGTGCGAAAATCCAGGTTCAGCAGTTATAGCTACAGGTCTGTGCCAAAGTCCAGGTCCATCAGTTATAGCTCAAGGTCTGTGCCAAAGTCCAGGATCAGCAGTTATAGCTGAAGGTCTGTGCCAAAGTCCAGGTTCAGCAGTTATAGCTCAAGATCTGTGCCAAAGTCCAGGTTCAGCAGTTATAGCTAAAGGTCTGTGCCCAAAGTCCAGGTTCAGCAGTTATAGCTCAAGGTCTGTGCCAAAGTCCAGGATCAGCAGTTATAGCTAAAGGTCTGTGCCAAAGTCCAGGATCAGCAATTATAGCTAAAGGTCTGTGCCAAAATCCAGGATCAGCAGTTATAGCTAAAGGTCTGTGCCAAAGTCCAGGTTCAGCAGTTATAGCTAAAGGTCTGTGCCAAAGTCCAGGATCAGCAGTTACAGCTCAGGTCTGTGCCAAAGTCCAGGTTCAGCAGTTATAGCTCAAGGTCTGTGCCAAAGTCCAGGTTCAGCAGTTACAGCTAAAGGTCTGCGTGAAACTCCACGGTAAGCAAATGTACGCATGGAGTTCGTATCAAAGTTCAGGGTTAGCAAACATACGCACAGAGTCTGAGTACGAGTCCAAGGTAAGCAAACGTAGAGTCTGTGCCAACGTCCAGCGTACGCTTACATACAGAATCTGTGCAAAAGCTCCATATTAGGAAGATACAGTCCGTATAACTGCAGGGGTGAACAAACATGCAATTACTGTCTGTGTGAAAATCTGCATAAAGAAAAAGACACACAGACGAAACTGTAACATAACACGTATTTTTCCTGGTGGTGGTGGTTTTTATTTTACGTCTTTTCATCCGGCAGATATTAGACGAAAAAAAAAATAAAACATACACACACGCGCGCGCGCGCGCGCGCGCGCGCACGCACGCACGCACGCACGCACGCACGCACGCACATACACACAAACAAACACCACTTAAGTCATTTCAACACATACATCTGCATACACTTATGAAAAAGAAAACAGCATATCAGTTAAGGACCCTCATAATAGTCTAGCTACATCAGAACTGGCTGAAGTGGCGGCAAACTCAATTATGCATGAGTCAGACAGAACTTGACTCTCATTTTCATATTTGTCAAGATTGATACTTTTCACCTTATACATTTCAGTTAAAACTGGACAATCTAACAGAAGATGATGCACAGAGATTAAATTTTCCACAGACACACACAACTTCAGGAGAAAATTTGGTCTTCCATTTGGTCAGCCTTAATTTTGTGATAATCTTAGCCAGATGGCGTGAGCAGCTAGGCAGTGTGTAGCATTTTTCACAGAAAAGGGTTTTGTAAACGTAGTATTTTTCCTATTGAATGTATAAACTAATAATATGTAAACATAGTATTTTTCCTATTGAATGTAGAAACTAACAATACATGCAATAACTGAAGGAAGGAAACAGAGTGAGAGGGGAAGGAAGGAGCACGAAAATACAATTTCAACGACACCGACAACCTCTGTAGGACAGGGACACCAAGCTTCCAATGAAATATATGACATTCCAAGTGTGATCCAAAAAGATCAGATGACAAGATGGATGAAAACCGAAAACGAAAGTAGCTAGTGTCCCAGTGGCTATGTTTACATCTCCACTTAGTTCGTTCTCGTTTCTGTCGCGCTGCCTTGGTGATACAAGCCACACATCTGACGACAGACACAGAACGTGAATGCTGCAGTCAGCAGCACAGCAGTAGCATCAGGTGGCATTGCAAGTTCTCACTTTTGGGGAAGATGTTGATGATGAGAGTAACTTCTTCAATACCCCACGTGCTCCCTCCCTCCCTCCCCACCATTTCCCTTTCCTATTTCTCTCTCTACGTCCGCATCCCCTCTAACTCCAGTTTTTCCACTCGTCCGGCTCTTCCCTGTCCCCTTTCTTCTCCCCCCCCCCCCCCCCCCCCCCCCCCCCTGTCCGCAATGTCCGACCTTCATCAGTTCTGACTTGCTGGTTGCGCAATGGCCACCTGACACTTCTTCTCTACATGACAGGCTCATCCCCAAGACTCGGTTCTGTCACACGGTTGGCATCAATTCCTTTCCTTCCTGATCGACAGGTTGGCTGTGTGTTCCAAGGAAGCATCATCCGCAAACAGGTGCACATGTGAAGTGATATTTTGATGTGACATGTACGACGCTTTAGTGTGTTTGATGCACCAGTTTTTGGACTTTCCCATGTCAGATACCTACTTTGGATTCTTTTGGCGACAAGGTTTAAATCTACAATGCTTTCCGTATATGTATAATTTTTTTTTAAGATCTGTTATTGTTAGGACAAGAATGATTTATTTACTCTTCAGATACTGCGTCGCTGGTTTGATTCATCATAATGATAAACTGATGTTGCCTTACATCCCTACATTAGGCGTTATTTGTTGTCTGTCTTAGTTCTCTATTCAGCTATGTCTATTCATGTTTCAATTTCTGCTGAACATAAACTACATAAAATGGTATAATCCTGATAGAAATTATACGAAATGGGGTAATCTTGACAGACTGTGATTTAATGTTTCTGTACTATTTGTCTTTCGTTTGTATATAAAGCAATGATTGTAAGTGATCAAAATCTCTCAGTTAAAGTCAGTTCTGTTTATATTGGAAATGTTGCTGAAAAAATATTAATCTAAAATCTATCAC
>JADBJO010007762.1:52500-57500 GCA_016801955.1 Conus betulinus
AGACACCGCTACCATCTACGCTATTGTTCAAGCGTCTGTGTCCCTGTACAGTTCTGACGGTACAAAATTATCTCCCTTTTATCTACCCGTATTATTCAGACAACACTTTGATCTACCGGTCTTGTTCCAGCTGTACAACTGTCTGTCACAAACATGTCGTCTTTTCTCATAGATTCAGATCTGCACTCGGATCTTGCTCTGGATTAGTTTAGACTCACGTGACGTCAGTTTACCAAATGACGAATGCGCAAAATATGCGGGTAATTCCGGAGGGTCTCTTCTTCAGAATACCACACTAGTGCCGAAAGTGCAAGAGGCTTCAAGACCTTGACCTTGAATGTCCAGAGCATTCAGTTGACTGTGACAGCTGAAAAAAAAAAAAAATAGGGAACAGCAAGAAATTCTCCCTTGGAATCAAACTGAAATTTCATTAACTCCAGTGCGATTTCAACGCTGCTATATGGCTGTGAAACCTGGCAACTGAAGACCACCCAGGAGAAGAAACTCGACGCTTCTGACACCGAAAACCAACGTAAGATCTTGGGCATCAAATGGTCAGACTTTATACCAAATGAAGAGGTCAGGGAGAGGTCCAAACAGCTCCCTGTGAGATCACCTTAACCAAGACCTGCAGACCAGGTCATGTAATGGACCCCAGCAGGCTAAAGAAATAGAGGACGACCCAGGATGAGCTGGTGACAGACAGCGGAGAGGGATCTCCGACTGAGATGTGCAGAGGGAGAGTGGGCGATGTAAACAATAATGATAACATATCGTCAACAAGAGAGAGAGAGAGGCAGACAAACAGACAGAGAGAGAGGCAGACAGACAGAGTGACAGACAGAGACAGAGACAGAGAGAGAGAGAGAGAGAGAGAGAGAGAGAGAGAGAGAGAGTGTGCAGACGGAGAGTGGGCGATGTATAACCACAACAGAAACATATCGTCAACAAGAGAAAGAAGAAGGGGGGAGGGGGGGGGGGGTAAGGGGGGGGGGGGGGGGGGGGGGGGGGGGGGGGTTTGTGTAACAGCACAATATGACGATATCCATCTTTTAAAAAAAATGTCGAAAGAGGTTTAAAAAAAAAAAAAAAAGAGTTGTGTCAATTTCATAAACAAGAAAGAGAAGAGGGGGTGGGGTATTTTAAAAAAAAAAAAAACCCGTGTCAGTTATGCAACGAGAGAGAGAGAGAGAGAGAGAGAGAGAGAGAGAGAGAGAGAGAGAGAGAGAGACAGACAGAGAGAGAGAGAGAGTTGAGATCAGCTAAAGAAAAAGCAGCATGAGATCCGTTCCCAATATTTTAACTTTAATACTTACTTCGTAGAAGAATGTCGCAACACATGAACACAGATAAAAGAAGAGACAAAAGAACAAAAAAAAGTAATGCTGGAGGCAGAAAAAAAGCAGTAAAAAAGGGGGTGGGTGGGTGGGGGTGGGGTGGAAGGGGGGGGGGGGGGGGGGGAGGAACTCGTTCGGGCGAAACATCGTCAGCAAATACAACTCGAGTGTCTAACGATCCTCACGCTCCCCCCCCCCCCCCCCTCCCCCCTCACTGCTCCACCCCCACCCCTCAACACACCCACGCACACGTAAACAAAAGCGCAGGCGCCTAACCCGCTCAGCCTCAACGCAGTCTGGCACACGGCAGTGTTTGTCTCGCACACTGCACAGGTTCTGTGTAAATAGGCAGTGTGGCATCATGATAATCGCTGTTGTCATGACCCCCACAGCTGTTGAGGTCTAGGAACCTGGTCACTTTCATGACCAAACGCATGATTTACTGAGGAAATTTTTACCGTTGAAAGGGGTCTGCTTAGCAAAAGAAGTGACGTAGTTATTGTCCATTGTGGGTAAGGTTGGTTTGATTCTACGTCAATTCGCAAACTCATACAATTATACGCTGAACAGCAGCTGGCATGGGCGCGGTGGTTAGTGTCGGGGATTCCAGGTGGAGGTCGTGGGTTCGATTTCCCGTGACAAGTCGTTCATGTATGGCATTTGTCTACTCTCTAGACTCAAATGGAGAGACCGGGACCACGCAGTCGAGCCTCATGCACCTAATGAATGCGTCTCTCGAGAGTGTTCCTCAAATTTCCTGACCAACACTGCAGGTGTCTGTATTTTTCGGGCCTGACTGACGCGCCGAGAAATCTTACGATAGTAAACTTAGGCAGCAGCCCTGTCATGCAGTCTCAGACTGGTATGGAACTACGGAGCATCACTCAGTCATCCTCTTCCTCATCGATCAACATAAAAAGTTTCAAATTCTGTGACCCTTCATGCCCTTCTCTCGTGGTGACCTCAGTGTTCAATTTCCTCGTCACGTGTATGCCCTTGGTGAATTCGTGTCGAGGTCGCTGTCATGGGCAAGCTCTAGGGGACTGCCGTTGGACGGACTGATGATGGCGATCTCCAGAGGGCGCTCACTCACGCTGGTTCCCCGACTGACCGATTATCGTCGAAGAGGAGACTTGGTATAGGGTGTCCTGCGCATATTGATCATCACAACCGATGTCAATGAACACCGCCGAGGTAACCTGGCGTAAGTGCAGTGTCTCCGCTGGTGGACTGCTGCATGGTGACTGGACATCGACTGCTCCCTGTGGATTGCCTGTGTCGAGGCTGCGGCGCAACCAGCCTGGGTGTGGATGTGAACGAGAAGCCGGAATGAGCCACGTGGAGGGGTGGGGTGGGGGGGGGGGGGGGGGGGGGGGGGGGTATGGCACTGAAATGGTCTGGAAGATGGGACAGACCTGGTAGGAATGGGGATTCTAAGCAAGTAATTTCCTCTTTTCTGTAGCTCTTTGACTTTTGCCTTTTACCCCCCCCCCCCCCCCCCCCCTCCCCCCTCACCCAATCTTTCTTCTTCAACCGTTAAAAATTCTTTCTCTGCTTTGTAGTCCACTCCTGTCTGATTTGATCTGGCATTTGTTTTATACTTTTTCACGTTTTGTTACAACAGACACAAGCTTTACGTTGTAATGTGGCGTCTAGATCATGAGACAGCGAACTCCGCTCAGAGTGAACACTGCATACTCATTGCGCAAGGACGATTTGCAAGCACGGCCTTTTTTTTTTTAAATGGATCTATTTGCTGGCCTCCACAACAGCTGAAAGCAACAACAACAACACAACAACAACAGCAACAACCACTTGTAAAAACAACCACGAACGGCACCCCAATGAGATGTGAATTTGAAATATACTAGGGAACTGGAGACCTCTGACATCGAGAGCGCACGTCTAGACAGTCCGTTAAAGCGAGCAGACGATCACACTGTTACAGACACCGAACTGGCGCCTGCTTCACGTGAATTTTGTTACTTACCGAGACGCAAGTGTTGCAATGCCGCATGAGAATGAACCTTCTGACGGCTGCGCTTTCCATTCGAACTTTACAATGCTTATGGGGGCAGGAGGGGGGAATAATGCTTGATACGTGGTTTTACCAAATATTTTTTAGTGACCTCTTCTAACCCTTTTCTGGTTTGTATTAAAAGAAGGACTGGGTTGTAAACGGAAAGAAGTTGGATTAGAAACTAGACCTTTGTCTTTGCTCTTGATATATGAATAGGTCGGGCTTACGTCATCACTCAAATTCTGTAAACTTCTTCCGGATGGGTGGCATTTTTTACTACTTGGGGGGGGGGGGGGGGGGGGGGGGGGGGGGGGGGGGGGGGGGGGGGAAGCCGTGGGGAACTCACACGCCTAATATATATGTGGTAGTGGGTGATCAGCTGTTTGGGGTACTAATGTCCTTAACCTGGCAATGAACTCAAGAATGCAGTCAGGAAGTTCCACTGCACAGTAGCACGACTAAAAAAAAAAAAAAAAAAAAAAAAAAAAAAAAAAAACCGAGTCCCTAAACTGAACAGTTTTCCGGGCTTGGATGGTAAAGTATTTGCTGTAGTTTCGCTGCTGTAATTGTCTACAGTGTTATCTGACTCAAACCATTTGCCCTTCTTTGTGTGGAACAACCTGACTCATTCTTGAGTGGGGAGTGGGGAGGGGGGGGGAGCAAAATGTACCTCAAGGTATAGTCGACACCAGCCCCACAACCACGTTGAGAAGAGAAAACAAGACATTGCTGCTTTCTACAGTCTTGGGGTGTTGGAAGGTTGAACTCTTGCAGGATCCTCTGCATAGTGCTGAAGGTTCGGGGTTTGTAATGCCCTATGATGAAGCGTACTGCACCTCTCTACACTTGTTTCACAGTATTAAGGTCCTTTTTTTCTCTCTCTCTCTCTCTCTCTTTTTTTTTTTTTTTTTTTTTTTTTTTTTTTTTTTGAAGGTCCGATACAAAATGGCACCACATACCAGGACGGAGCGAACGTGCGACAGGTATGCACTGTGCTGGCAGTCTGTGGGGGTAATGGCGGAGGTTGAAGCAGCCTAAGGTGGCGCTGGCTTTTCTAAGCCGTCCTGGCAGTGTGATCACTCCACCTGAGGTCATGGGGATGGTTTGGACGCCCAGGCTGCTTGACAAGTGCTTCCAGACTGTTTCGTTTATCAGGTAGTGAAACGAGGTCTTGTTCTGAACGCACCTAATGTGTGCATCATTCTGACTTTATAACCGAGAAAGATGTTGTTCCAGATAGCCTTGAGTTTTGAGAGCACTATTGGCGGTTCAGCCATTTTGGAGAAGGCCTTTTAGTTTAGACTCCTCATTTCTCTCAACAAGTCCAGGGTTTTTTAAGCTGCTAACCGTTTCATTTTTTTTAACTACTTGCTTTGATGTCTTTATTTTTCTTTAATACCTTTCATACCTTTTTTTTTTTTAATACGTTTTTGTCATCAGGTTGATCTTTTCTGCGCTGATTTCCCTGCGATATGCTGCGGATAATCTGAAAGCAAATCAGACGTACGAAAATTGAAGAAAACAAAAACAGAACATGACGCAGAAAAAAATAAAACAAGGCCCTTCACTACACTAGTGACAAAAAGAAATGGAGAATGTTTCAAAACAGATTAAAAGTAAGAATGGATACCTGGTAGCAAAAA
>JADBJO010007762.1:92500-106928 GCA_016801955.1 Conus betulinus
TTATTTTTGTCTCCTTGTGACGTCATCTAAATTGGCAAGCAGAGCACGCGGCATTGTAACTCTACACTTGAGACCGCACTTGAATTCACAAGTTTAGACATCAGTCTTCTCGCAAAGTCATTACCTTCGTTCGTCCAGCGTCCTTCAAAAAATTTCGAGAAAGGAAATAGAAATGAGATGTAGGCTGCTCAAATTAATTCCGAAATATTGTGGGAGCTTTTTTTTTTGCGAGGGAGGGAGGGGGAGGGAGCGGAGTCCGGGGTCTGTGAGTGTGTTCACACGTTCAGAACCCAAGTCACGTTTGCGGATAGTAGTAGTAGTAGTAGCAGTCCGTCGGGAGCCGACGAAGACGATGGTCTGTGTAATCAGCGATGACGATGACAGCGAATGTGACCCCGCAGCCAGAAGCTGGAAGCATACAGACGCCATAGCTGTCACATCGATGGTCTGAGTTTGGGACTAAGGAGGACGAGACCCTGTGTGTCGTTTGTCCCTTGCAGCGGTGAGAGAGACGCAGTCTTCTGTCCTCTTCGAAGGCAGCTGTTGTTTTGAAGGTGAGGGACCTCCAAGATGATCTGTCAGCAGCAAGGGTTTTGAGCTCGCGAGGCTGGATGCCGCACCATCTGAGACTGCTCTTAAGGGTGTCTTTGTACCTCAGTTTGGCCTTCCCTGTCTGCGTGAGCCTTCCTTGATCCCACCATGCATCACTTGTCTGGGGGATGTGGCTGCCGTCCAATCCGATGATGTGCCCCTCCAGAGTAGCTGAGCCTTCAGCAACATTGACTCAATGCTTGTCCAGCCAGCTTTGTCCAACACCTCTTAGTTTGTGACTTTGTCGTGCCAACGAATGCCCATAATCGTTCGCAGCGATCGCGTACGGATTACAGGTGCGCTAAAGCCAAGGTAAGGAAGGTCACTAATGCTGAGGCAGAAAACTACGCCAGCTTGCTGCTGACAAGGAGCGCAGAACGGCAGCTGAAGAGCGCAAAGTAGCTGTTGAAGCTGAACAGCGCAAAATAGCACACCATCACGACCTTCACCGTGGCAGTCACCGAAATTCCAAGGTTCAGTTACCTTGCTTCCAACACCATGACGAGTAGGAAAGGCAATACCGCACTCCGAGCGCACACAGCAAACTACAGAAGATCTGGGGGTTCAGGGTCGGTTCATCTTGAAAAGGAAAGCGATGAGGTGTACTCTGTGTTGGGTGAGGAGGATGCTGCGGATTGCTCCCTACTCCGGAAAGCCTGACACCTGCGATTCCACTTTACAGCAATCGAATATCGGAAGAAATTCAAAGAGGCAAATCGTCAGAATCTGCCAGACAGAGCTAAACATGCATTATTAATTGATCTGTGGTTGATTCGGTCACCAATCAAAAAAAAAAAAAGATAGCTACCAGTGTTTTAGCTCCCAAAACTGACCAAGGTGTGTCCATGCCCATTTGTGAAGAACTAGGGGGTAATTATACCCCAAGCAAGAACTTTCAGGGACATGAATTGAACTAAAACGTTTGTAAAAGCGTGGCCGGGGGGGGGGGGGGGGGGGTTCGATCAGGTAAGATCGTGTTTCTCACACACTTACATCCAACAACAGGTAATGTGGCAAAAGTTTCATGAAGTCACCATCATCGACACTTTCACTACCGGACGAGGCGGAAATTCTCAAAGGGAGCTTACTCTCTGCTTTCACCGAACGAATATTTCCGTTCATTAACGACTCGGTGACTGATAGTTTTGAGGCCTCAGGCAAAAAAAAATGATTCCAGTCTTGTTAATCACATAGCGCTGCTGCGGTTCTGCACAGACCACACACTCACAGCCAGTTAACATTGTGTGACGAGACCTCTGCAAAAAATGATGATCATACCTAAACATACACTTCTTAACATTTTTCACTGCATTTATTTCAGCGTCAGTTGGTATTGTACCCCATTTCCACGTGATCAAAAAAACACTGGCTCATGCAGACCTCCTAAAAAAAGGGGAAGGGGGGGGGGGTGGAGGGAGGGAGGGAGTAGTATCCCAGAACGACGCGGCTAGGTTCATGAGAGAGAATGGGAGCCAAAAGAAATGAGCAAAGCAAATCAACCTACACTACCGTATTTGAATCTACGAAATATGCTACAACATGGAAGAGCTCTTGCAAATGGTAGATGTAAACAAAAAAACAAAAACAAAGAAAAAGAAAAGAAAGAAATGAGAGTTGTAGCAGAAGCCAGCGTCACAACTCCAGCAGAACAGGAGCTCACTTCCAAACTGAAGAAATAGAACGGACAATTTTCACCCCAGGGTAGGGACGTCAGCTTAGAATGTGGGACCACACATCGTGCGTGAGGGTACACAAAGGAAATCAAGATGGAGGCGTACAGCAAGCGGTTTGGTCTGCCGCTGGTATCGCCAATGTACAAATACGTACAGCTCAGCAGGAAGATAAGTTAGGTGGATCTGGTTCTAACAGTCCTCAACGTGTTGTGGTGTTCTAGTTTACGAAACGAGTACGAAGCTACTTGGAGATAACTGGAGAATCACTTCGAAGTTGTGTATGTATAGTCTAAGGCGGTTTTGTAAGAAGGCCGGAGAGGATCTTGGTTCTCGAATGAGTCCTATCCGGATACATTCTTTTTTAAATCCATATGCAGGAGACCTCCGGACTGGCTGCCCAGTTAGTTTCGACGTTTAAGGTCTTCTTCATGCAAGAAACAAAACAATCAGGACAACGAACATCAACGAGCAATCTCTTATTTTCATCCACTTCAGCGCAAGATAAGCGTTGAATTACATTACTGATAGGAATACTAAATTTATTATTCCTATCAGTAAAAATAACTCTCATCATTACTAAATCTAGTACTCCTTTCAGTAATATAGTGATCATCGTTACTACCTCAACTCACACATTATCTCCCTTGTGACAGCCTCGTTTTCATTCAACGCCTATCTTGCGCTGAAGTGGATGAAGAGAAGTGATTGCTCGTTCATTTTCGTTGTCCTGAGAGTTTTGTTTCCTGCCCGGAGAAGACCTAAGAGGTCGAAACGCGTCGTGTTTTTGTCTTATGATTTGTTTTTCCCTTTTTTTTTCGGTGCGCTAACATTAATATTTAAAATTTGTGTCGATTCCCACCTCACTTTGCAACTAGACCTCCCCGCTTTGACCACATCCGGTTAACTACATCGGACATCTCAGGGTGGAAAAGGCCGTATATCCGTGGATACATCTAGCAACGCTCGTCTTACTCTATATGAGAAAAAAAAGGCATCGACTCAGAAGAAATCGTGTCCTTTTCTTGGCAGAGAACATCGACTGAATGTTTTGATTGACATATGCTGTTTTGTTAGTTTGCGTTTAGGCGTCAACAATGGTATATTCTAAAGTTATCTTTTTCAATAGAGTACGGATTTTCACATTCTCTGAAGTTTTGGATGTTGTCCTCTCTCTCTCTCTCTCTCTCTCTCTCTCTCTCTCTCTCTCTGTGTGTCCCTGTCTCTGTCTGTCTGTCTGTCTGTCTCGCTCTCTGTCTCTCTCTCTCTCTCTCTCTCTCTCTCTCTCTCTCTCTCTCTCCGAGGAAGTGAACCGACGGTCGGTGCGAGCAGGCACCTTACACGATGTTGCTCTTTCTCTACGCGTTGATTTGGGACGATGCTGTCAGAGCATTAAATCGAAAGCTGGTCTGTTTATCAACGTCTTTGCAGGGGGGGACGATGCTGTCAGAGCATTAAATCGAAAGCTGGTCTGTTTATCAACGTCTTTGCAGGGGACGATGCTGTCAGAGCATTAAATCGAAAGCTGGTCTGTTTATCAACGTCTTTGCAGGGGACGATGCCGTCAGAGCATTAAATCGAAACCTAGTCTGTTTTTCAACGTCTTTGCAGGCTACCATGACGTCAGTTCTGATTGTCCAAGCCAAGATGCGAGTCAGTCTTTCTCTCCCACCCTCCCCCCCTCTCTCTCTCTCTCTCTCTCTGTCTCTGTCCCAGTCATTGTCTCAGTGTCTCCAGCGAGTCGTGTCCGAGCAACAACAGCTGAGGAAGGAATGGGAAGTGGGGAGGCTGACCCAGGCTAAGCACCCAGTGACAGATGTGGACGCTGATAACTGTGAGGGAGGTGAGGAAAGCGAACCCTACCACGGGGGCTTTGCTTTAATATTCCGCCTCTTTAGAAGCAGTGGTGAACGGAAGGAAGGGGGGGGGGTAAGGGAGGAGGAGGGGGAGGGCAGGGGCTTGATCCTCCTTTTCACTTCGGCCTTACCTCCAGTCTTTCTCTCTACCTTCAACCAGGCCGAGTTTCACACCCAATCTGACCCCCCTCACCCCCCCCCCCCACCCGACTCCCACCCCGATCCCCCATCTCTATCCATCCCCCCTTCCCCCAGGTCTCTGACCCTTTGTCGATACAAATCGGAAGGGATAAGAGCGTTCAAGTAGCTTCCACGGCTTACAGGACAGTAACGGCACGCAATAGCAGCGATTCACTTTTTGAAACGAGCGAACCACTTCAACCTCTCACAGGCACAGCTGTTGATCAGTACACATCTCATACATTCTACGCAACTGGCAAAGTCTACGCAAAGTATTTGCACTAAATCTGCACGCACGGAAATCATGGTTAGTATCAAACTTCCTTACTCAGAGGATGCTGAGTGACCGAAAAAATCAGTACTCATTTGATATCTTGTATTCTGCCTTTTTTTTTTTCCCTTTTTTTTTAATGAAGGAAAGATTTGAACTAGCGTCACTTTATTCAAAAGACTCCCACCACTCCTTCACCTATCTTTCCCTCCCCCCCCCTCTCTCTCTCTCTCTCTCTCTCTCTCTCTCTCTCTCTCTGTGTTTTGGGGGAAAGGGGGGAGAGGTTGAAGAGGAGGAGGTTGCAGGGGAGGGGTATATTCTATTCAGTACCTCCCGAGCAGACAGTAAATAAATTATCCAGCAAAAGTGCGCACATGGTGGGGGGCACAAGCACAAGATCTCTACCCCCGTCCTCCTAGGTGTCGACAACATAGGAACGACATTGTACGACGATGATAACCTAAGCTGCCCTCTAAAATTGCCTGGTTTTCTTTTCTTTTTTTTTTTTTTTTTCCCCCTCCACTTTTTAATTCTTTTTGTTTGTTTGTTTGTTTGTGGTTTTTTTCCCTCTCTCTTTGTGTGTTTCTGTGTTTTCGTTCGTTCTTTCTGCTACTTTTTTTTTTCTTGATCAATTTCCGTTGTTGTTTTTTTTGTTTTGTTTTGTTTTGTTTTGTTTTTTAATTTTTGCTTTTTTTTATTTTACCATTCCTTCTTTCTGTTATCTGTTCATTTGTTTCTTGATGTACCCGCGCAACACACTTTGACGAGCGACACCAACCAACATTTATGATTCGCACAAAAGTATATATATATACATATATAAGAGAGAGAGAGAGAGAGAGAGAGAGAGAGAGAGAGAGAGTTTGTTACAAGGAGTTTGTTACATAAGAGAGAGAGAGAGAGGGAGAGAGAGCGTTTGTTTACATAAGAGAGAGAGAGAGAGAGAGAGAGTTTGTTACATAAGAGAGAGAGAGTTTGTTACATAAGCTACTGCCTCTTCTCTCTCATGTTTTTTTCGGGAAGCTGCAATCTTGTAGTGATTGGAATTGTCCTTTATTTTATTCTCTCTCTCTCTCTCTCTCTCTCCTCTCTCTAACTCTCTCTCTCTCTCTCTCACTCGCTGTCTCTTTGCGAACCTGCTCCCACCCCTACGCCCAGTACCGCGCGAAGTTCACGTAGCAGCAAGAAGAAGAAGAAACAAATTTCTGGAATCCTACAGTCCCACCAGAAGTGCTGGGTAGCACGGACGTCTTTCCCACAGCTGTTCCAGCCAGGTCCTGTTGTTCTCCTCCGGGTCTGAGGCTCGTTCCATGACCAGCAATTTCTTTTTGAAGAGTTGTTCCTGAAGAGCGCTAACGAAAGGTAACCAACATTTTTCCGCCATAGAAGACCGATACTTCTTAATTCCCGAAGAGCTGTGGTTGGAGACGCGCTAAAAAAAAAAAAAAAAAAAAAAAAAAAACTAGGACCATTTTGTTCCCCTATTGAAGACCAACACTTTTCAGTTCCCGGTGAGTTTGGGTTAAAGAACGCTAAAGAAAGATAACGAACAGTTTGCTGCTCTCCTATCTGAAGTTCTTTCGAAGACCAATACATGTTCATTCCCGAAGAGCTGTGGTTGAAGAACGCTAACGAAAGATAACGAACATTCCGCTCTCCTATCTGAGGTTCGTTCGAAGATCAACACATGTTCATTCCCGAAGAGCTGTAGATAACGAACATTTCGCTCTCCTATCTGAGGGTTCGTTCAAACACCAACACATGTTAATTCCCGGAGAGCTTGTTTAAAGAGCGCTAACGAAAGATAACGAGACATTTCGCTCTCCTACGCGAGGTTCGTTCGAAGACCCCAACACATGTTAATTCCCGAAGAGCTGTGGTTGAAGAAAGCCACCGAAAGATAACGAAGTTGAATGACTCTTCGCCTCGCAAGTCAAACAAAAGACATCGACGTCAAGAGGCAGACAAAGATATGCTCGTTATACCATCCGTAAATCGAAGCTTTGAAGCTCAAAAAGTTATTAAAGTTAGCGGCCAAACCAACAACAGAAACAACAACAACAACAACAAAAACGAGTGAAAAGAATCAGCATCTGCCATTGTCTTACATCACTGAAACGTCCACGCCAGCTTTGAAACTGAAGGTCGGAATCTTTTTGTTTTGTTTTGTTTCTTGGCCATCTTAATAATCACTTATCCTTCAGCAATTGTTCGTTGCCCTGAGCAAATATTTCAAAACAGAAATCATGTTTGGTAATGTGATTCCGATTGTCCAGAGCGGAATGACGTTTTATTTCTTACTGCAGATGTTGCGAGCATTCTTGGTAGTGGAATGGACCCCGGCCATATAAGCCTGTAGAGGGAAAGGTTCTCTCCTCCCCTCTTCTGTCCGGGGCCATGTTTTTGTTGCTGAGGTAGGTGGAGCATCGCTCGGAAACGGTTCTGTTCTATTTATATTTAAAGCCACGAGTAAACCTCACTTATCCGGGAGTGGCTGTTTTCTTAGTGAGAACCACAACCTCCCTTGGGCATCTCCGTTTTTAAACCCCGCCCTCACTTCCACGCCCTTAGAGCTGTCTACTCCCTCCGTCCTCTTTCCCCTTCCCCCTCCACCCAGACACTCCACGTTTTCCTTTCACCTTAGTAAAGGTGGTAGTTTACCGGCTGCAGAAAGGCAGTTCAAAAGACTTCAATATATTCCTGTGGGTTATTAGTTATTGAGCGAGTTTGGTAAACTCGTTTCTTTTATTATTGCTTTGCCTCCATGACCCATTTCTGGTTGTCACTGGCCTCGTTGGAGGTTCTTTTGGATTGTGATGTTTCACCGATGGTGTTGGAAACGCCACAAAATGATTGGTGGTATTCTATGTGGGATACCATGGATGGACTGCCACAAGCTATGAATACGATGGATGGACTGCCACAAGCTATGAATACGATGGATGGACTGCCACAAGCTATGAATACGATGGATGGACTGTCACAAGCTATGAATACGATGGATGGACTGTCACAGTCAATGAATACGATGGATGGACTGTCACAGCCAATGAATACGATGGATGGACTGTTACAAGCTATGAATACGATGGATGGACTGTCACAGCCAATGAATACAATGGATGGACTGTCACAAGCTATGAATACGATGGATTGACTGTCACAGCCAATGAATACAATGGATGGACTGTCACAAGCTATGAATACGATGGATGGACTATCACAGTCAATGAATACGATGGATGGACTGCCACAAGCTATGAATACGATGGATGGACTGTCACAAGCTATGAATACGATGGATGGACTATCACAGCCAATGAATACAATGGATGGACTGTCACAAGCTATGAATACGATGGATGGACTGTCACAGCCAATGAATACGATGGATGGACTGTCACAAGCTATTAATACGATTGATGGACTGTCACAAGCTATGAATACGATGGATGGACTGCCACAAGCTATGAATACGATGGATGGACTGTCACAAGCTATGAATACGATGGATGGATGGACTGCCACAAGCTATGAATACGATGGATGGACTGTCACAGTCAATGAATACAATGGATGGACTGCCACAAGCTATGAATACGATGGATGGACTGTCACAAGCTATGAATACGATGGATGGACTATCACAGCCAATGAATACAATGGATGGACTGTCACAAGCTATGAATACGATGGATGGACTATCACAGCCAATGAATACGATGGATGGACTGTCACAAGCTATGAATACGATGGATGGACTGTCACAAGCTATGAATACGATGGATGGACTGCCACAAGCTATGAATACGATGGATGGACTGTCACAAGCTGTGAATACTATCGATGGACTGCCACAAGCTATGAATACGATGGATGGACTGTCACAGTCAATGAATACGATGGATGGACTGTCACAAGCTATGAATACGATGGATGGACTGTCACAAGCTATGAATACGATGGATGGACTATCACAGCCAATGAATACAATGGATGGACTGTCACAAGCTATGAATACGATGGATGGACTGTCACAGCCAATGAATACGATGGATGGACTGTCACAAGCTATGAATACGATGGATGGACTGTCACAAGCTATGAATACGATGGATGGACTGCCACAAGCTATGAATACGATGGATGGACTGTCACAAGCTGTGAATACGATGGATGGACTGCCACAAGCTATGAATACGATGATGGACTGTCACAGTCAATGAATACGATGGATGGACTGCCACAGCTATGAATACGATGGATGGACTGTCACAGTCAATGAATACGATGGATGGACTGCCACAAGCTATGGAATACGATGGATGGACTGCCACAAGCTATGAATACGATGGATGGACTGTCATAAGCTATGAATACGATGGATGGACTGCACCAGCTATGAATACGATGGATGGACTGCCACAAGCTATGATACGATGGATGGACTGTTACAGCCAATGAATACAATGGATGGACTGTCACAGTCAATGAATACGATGGATGGACTGTCAGCCAATGAATACAATGGATGGACTGTCACAAGCTATGAATACGATGGATGGACTGTCACAAGCTATGAATACGATGGATGGACTGTCACAAGCTATGAATACGATGGATGGACTGTCACAGCCAATGAATACAATGGATGGACTGTCACAAGCTATGAATACGATGGATGGACTATCACAACCTATGAATACGATACGATGGATGGACTGTCACAACCTATGAATACGATGGATGAACTGTCACAAACTATGAATACGATGGATGAACAGTCACATGCTATGAATACGATGGATGAACAGTCACATGCTATGAATACGATGGATGAACAGTCACATGCTATGAAGGCCGTGACTATGGGAAGTTCTCACCCAGGTGACGAAAATCCACTCTGGTCGGACGTAAAACAAACGGCTCTGGGTTTTTTGTTTGTTTTTTTTTGTTTTTGTTTTTTGTTTTCGTTTGTTTGTTGTTTTTTGGTTGTTTGGTTGTTGTTTTTTTTCGTGTCCGCAGGCTGATACTCCCGCGGACACTCCCTATTCAGGCAGGCGAGGATTAATCCCAACTGCCCAACGAAAGGGAATGGAGTTTTTGTGTGTATGACCGTTTTTTTGTTTTTAAATCCCGCCATTGAGGCAGCCATACTCCCAGCTTCGGGGAAAACGGTTTGTGTTCAAAATACGGGACTCGGTGACTCCCCGTTGCTGCCGGTAAATGCTGTAACATGTCTGTTCCAAATCGTCCTTGCCGTCTCCTCTCTTCGGTTTCTATCGCTCTCCTCCCAATCCCATCCCCGTGAAGTCGTTCTCGTATTGACTGTAGACTGTGAGCGCAAACTGAGCTTGGCTCTGTTTCCCCTCATTCTATGTCATTTTCTGTTGTTTGTTTGTTTGCTTGTTATTGTCCTCATTGCAATAGATCGGGGCTTCTTCATCCAGTGTTCATTGCGTTCATTTGGCGATTCAGTACTCTAACATATATATTGTCAAGCAGAGAGATAGGCACGTATAGACGTTATGGACAGACGGATAAACTGACAGGCAGCAGAGAAGCTAAGATGAGAAAAGAGAGAGGGTGGGGTGGGGATGGTGGCGATCACCAACGCAGTTGATACGTACACGAACAACGTACGCCTGCGCGCGCACTCACCCGTGCGCGCGCGCACACACACACGCACGCACACACACCCACACACACATACACACACACACACACGCACACACACGACGCACGCACGCACGCACGCACACGCACGCACACGCACGCACGCGCGCGCGCCGCGCACACACACACACACACACACACACACACACACACACACACACACACCGTGTGAGTTTGCGGTTGGGTTTTTTTTTTGTTGTTGTTGTTGTTGTTGTTTGTTTTGCTATTGTTGTTATAGTTATGTGGGGAAAGGGGGCGCGCAACAAGAGCTGGTACAGTGTTTAGCAGACAACAGCCCCTTGCTTGTCGAACTTACTCCATCTGCGGCGCGTCATTTTTAGGGTGGCCCTGCTTTCCCTCATTGAAATTCTGTGTCAAGACTCTTGACCAAGCCTACTGGTATAACTTGATCTCATTCTGTCATGAAGAAGAGCACTCTCTCTCTCTCTCTCTCTCTCTCTCTCTCTCAAACACACACACACACACACACAAACACAACACACACACACACACTCTCTCTCTCTCTCTCTCTCTCTCTCTCTCTCTTCTCTCTCTCTCTCTTCTTTCTTTCTCTCTCTCTCTCTCTCTCTCTCTCTCTCTCCTCTTCTCTCTTTTCTCTCTCTTCTCTCTTCTCTTTCTGTTCTGTTCTCTCTCTCTGTCTCTATCTCTCTCTCTCTCTCTCTCTCTCTCTCTCTCTCCGTCTCATTGCTACGGGACTCTCTGCTGCTTAAATCCACCCTCCTAACCATCCCCATCTTCCCTACTACTCATAAATAAATACGGATAATGACATCGCTCTTGTTACTGTTGTTGATTTTGTCTTCGTCCTCGTAAGTAACCGCAATCATCATGATGATTATCATCATGCCACATACAGGCAAAGTCTGCCAGCAGAGGAGAGGCAGCGGAAGGAAAGGAAGGCGGGGGGGGGGGGGGGGGGGGGAGGGGGGGGTTGTAGGTTTGTGAGGAGCTGCGATCAGGTTCAATGCTTTTCCAGCTCAAAAGGCTTGGAACTGAACTTCAGACACACTGCCTATTACAGGCACCTAGGCACCATGTCAAAGGCTTGGAACTGAACTTCAGACACACTGCCTCTAAACAGTACCTAGGCACCATGTCGCTGCACTTGACGAGGAGGAAAGTAAGAAGAGAGAGAGAGAGAGAGAGAGAGAGGAGAGAGAGAGAGAGAGAGAGAGGGTCATGCCATGATGTTGGGAGACCTCTGACACCACAGTGTCCATGGTCGTGGTCTCTGTTTGGTCTGTTTCCATCATGACTGTGGATGCCAAGTGGACGGTCAGCTTAATCACAATGCAGCCCTGTCGCCACATCCGGCAATTGAAGCAGGGCGAAGCATATACACAAAACGTACCAGAATAACTGATCTGCAGAACGAATGCCACACTGAGTGATCAGCAAGAAACAATACTGAACTGGCTGGTTTGTAGAACAAATGCCCGCCTGACTGATTTTGCAGAATCAACACCAAACTGATGGATCTGCAGAAGCAGTGCCAAACTGACTGGTCTGCAGAAACAATGCCAAACCAACTAACATACAGAACCGTTGTTAGATCGACCGAATTCCAGAACTAGTGTCAAACTGACTGAGGTGCAGAATCATTGCGAAACTGACTGATCTGCAAAAGAAAAAAAAATTGCCAAACTGATCTGCAGAACCGTGCCAAGCTGACTGATCTGCGGGTGCCATTGCCAAACTATTGATCTGCAGAAACACAATTCCAAACTGACCGATGTGCAGAACCAAAATAAATTTGACGAATCTGCAGAAACCATTCTAAAACTGACTAACAATGCAGAACCAAGGTTAAACTAACTGATCCGCGGAACCAATGCCAAAATCAACTGACCTGCAGAACTAATGCCAAAACTGACTAATTCGCAGAAACAGTGCCAAGTGATTGACCTGCAGAACCAATGTCAAACTGACTATATATTCCGCATAGCAATAACAAACTAACTGAACTGCAGAAACAATGCCAAACTGACTATTCCGCATAGCAATAACAAACTAACTGAACTGCAAGAAACAATGCCAAACTGATATTCCGCATAGCAATAACAAACTAACTGAACTGCAGAAAACAATGCCAAACTGACTATTCCGCATAGCAATAACAAACTAACTGAACAGCAGAAAGAATGTCAAACTGACTATTCCGCATAGCAATAACAAACTAACTGAATGCAGAATCAATGCCAAACTGACCGATGTACCGATTAAAGCCATCTTTGAAGCTAAGTGACAAACTCGTTCATGTTCATTGTCCTATTTGTTCGTGAAGAAGGACCTAGGTGGTCGAAACGCGCCGTGTTTTGTCTTGTGACTCGTTTGTCCATGTTTTCTCTTCGCCAAATTTTTTTGTTCAAGATTTGATGAAAGCCAAGTTAATTGATCTGCGCGATACTAAAGAGAACAGTCAGATGAGATACTTGTGGGTCAGCATCCTGTCTAGTGACCTGTCCCGTGACCTGTCTAGTGACCTGTCCCGTGACCTGTCCAGTAAATCGATTCCCATGCATGTATGTGTGTGTGTGTTGTGTGTGTGGTGTGTGTGTGTGTGTGTGTGTGGTGTGTGTGTGTGTGTGTGTTTTAGTGTTGGGCGTTGGTGCGGGTGAGTTTGTGTTTTATGTATTGTTTTTATACTCTTTGTAATGTTTTATGTCTTACGGATTTAATGTTTATTTCATATGTGTATGCGTGTGCGTGTGTGTGTGTGTGTGTGGGGGTGGGGTGGGTGGGGTGGGGGGGTGAGTGTTGAGTATATATAATAAATACATATACTAACACGGGCTTTTATGTAACGATTTATAATGTCTTTTTGTAATGTCTTACGTACTTGTGAAATGATGTGGAGCAGGAAAAAAAAAAAATTCCGATGGAGAATAAAGTTGATTGAATTGAACTGAATTGAATTGAACGGCAGTTCCTTTCTCCTATTTCTTCACCCCGGAAGTGAAGGAGCGAAGCGTGTCTCCTTCTGTGGAGATTCCTCCTCCTCCGCCATAGCCTCCAGCCTCCCCCCCCCCCCTTACCAACCCCACCCCCCCCCCCCTCCTTACGGGTCACCCACCCGCCTCTGTTGTCTGCTCATCTTCCACCCACCACGTACAGCCGTCATCTGGGCAGTGGGGCTGACGTGACGGGGGCATTCAATCGGTAATGGGGTGTGCAAAACAGTCTGACCTAAAGCTAACACACAGAGGGGTGGAGAGCTCGCCCGCCTGGCGTGGAAGCAGGGAGTTAAAGGAAGCAACTGCTGTTTCTGGCGCCCAGCCACTTGTTCACGTGTTGAGTAAGGCGCAGGCTACTACGGCTACTGTTGTTGTTGTTGTTGTGTTGTTGTTGTTGTTGCTGGTGCTGCTGCTGCTGCTGCTGCTGCTGCTGCTGCTTGCTGCCGTACAAATTGTATGAACCTATTTTGAGGACATCTTCGCGGCACTCTCGGTCCAGATGGTGATGGTGATGGTGATGGCGGGATGATCGAAGAGGCGTCTCGCTTTTGAGCTTGTTTTACATTGTTTACTCTCTGCGGTGTATCCTGGCAGAAATCCTGAAAATGTTGTTTTCTCCCAGATTTCAGTGTTATTATTTGCCCAGTCGACCGTAACGAAGAACAAATCCATGACAAAAAAAAAGAACGAACCAAACCAAAAAAAAAAAACAAATGAGAAAGACACCTATCTTTTCTCTTCGGTTTCAAATGTTATTCTAGCCCAGATGACCATAATGAGGGGAAAAAAAATCCTGACTTGTTAAAAAAAAAAAAAAAAAAAGACACTTATTCTGTACAATGTAGTCGGCATCAGTTGCTACCAAGATCGCTACATTTTTGGCATCCTTAAGGGGTAGTATCAAACTTCACTCCAGTAAGGGCACTACACTCTAACTGATTGGATCCACAGAGGTGTTAAGAGAAATCAAGTATAATGTGAACACCGGTCTTCTGTTTGATTTACGACACTTGGCAGAAAAGTCAGAATATACTGACCGTCTTCTGTTTGATTTATCCACAGACACTTTACAGAGATGAGTATATGATGATTGCATCGTGTCTGATTTTATCACAGACACTTTGCACAAAAAACAAGTGTTAAGTATAAACCGCTGTCTGCTTGATTTACTATAGACGCTTTACGAAAAAAAAACAAGTATAATGTACT
>JADBJO010007763.1:0-19729 GCA_016801955.1 Conus betulinus
AAACGAATCACAGGGCAAAACACGACGCATTTCGACCTCTTAGGTCTTATTCAGGCAAGGTACAAAACAGTTATCACAACGAAAATGAACGAGCAATCACCTATCTGCAAACACTTCAGCGCAAGATAGGCGTTGAATGAAAACGAGGCTGTCAGAAGGGAGATAATGTGTGAGTCAAGGTAGTAATGATGATACTTATATTACTATAGGAATACTAATGATGGTAATGAGGATGGTCAAAATATCATGAAAATATTGAAAAAAAAGAACAAATAAAGACAGAATTACTACCACTTTTGGTGATGATATGGTTATAGCAGTTGTAGTATAGGAGAAAGAAGAGTGGGCTGGAGGAATTTTAAAGAGCATGGTTGCCGTGGCAACGGTCTTAACGGCGATGGCGATAGTGATGTTAATGGAGCGATGGTAATATCA
This sequence comes from Conus betulinus, assembly GCA_016801955.1. NCBI lineage: Eukaryota > Metazoa > Mollusca > Gastropoda > Neogastropoda > Conidae > Conus > Conus betulinus. The sequence continues at coordinate 436 of JADBJO010007763.1, forward strand.
ATACTAACAATCATGTTAATGATGGTAATACTAACAACTATAGTGAAGGTAATGGTAATAATGGTACTGATCATAAAAGCATGATACAGAACTATATAAAACAAAAACGGTGTGTGTGTGGGGGGGGGGGGGGGGTGGCAAGGGAAGGAGGGGGAGGGGAGGGCAGGAAGAACATAGACGAGATGGAAGGTATAAATCATGGGAAGAATGGAATCTAATGGCAATATTATATAAATCATAAAGGTGTTAAGTGATATTGGTGATGAAAATTAGGTGGAAAGGAGTTGCAACGCTCAATGAACAACAGCAGACAGTTCTGTTGGATAATAATGATAGTAGTAATGATAAGTGCAGCAACACTTGCAAACATAGCAGCGGCCGGAAAGGGATGGGAACGATGAACGATAGAAGAGCTAACATTTCTATTTATGAAGAGAGAGAGAGAGAGAGAGAGAGAGAGAGAGAGAGAGAGAGAGAGAGAGAGAGAGTGTGTGTGTGTGTGTGTGTGTGTGTGTGTGTGTGTGTGTGTGTGTGTGTGTGTGTGTGTTCCATTGTAATGTCAGCCTCCTACTCATTGATCACCCCCTTCCTTAGCCATCAACACGACTAAACCTATCATTACTGGGGAGGCCGGGAAAGGGGGGGGGAGTGAGTAGATTGATGTAGCAAGTGGAGAGACTTAGAGAGTTAAGGTAAGGGAAAAAAAAGATAGCTATAACTTATGTCTGAGGTAAACAGCGGGAGGTATGTTAGTAATCTAATGGCAATGTGTAGGTGGAGGATATTGCAGGTTGGTGCTGTAGAAGTGGAAATGTACATACTACCTTTGGGTGTTGATGCCATGAGGATGGAGGGTGCCGAGTTTGGCAATAAGATGAGATTCCTGCATAAGGCGCTTCAAGTTGTCACTCTGTGACAGCCAAAGTGCCAGAACTTTGACATGGTTGATGTGTGTTGGGCGTGGTTGAAATGTAGAGCGACTGGTTTGGGGCCGATGGTGGCAAATGTCAGCCAGGTGTTCAGAGATGCGTGTCTTAAGTGTACAAGATGTCTCACTGACATAGATCCTGCCACACAGCTGGCAGTGGATGGCGTACACAATGTTGTGGCTCTGACAGGAGAAAGTGGGTTTAATAGTGAATGAGCCTTTGGGGCCATGTAGGCTGATGTCTGGTTTGGTGAGAAGGCAGATTTTGCAGTTGGGTTCTGAGCAGGAGGAAAGTACCTGGTGGCTTAATTGTGGAGGTTTTGTTCAGCTAAGAGCGCACCAGTAGGTCTTTGAGGTTTTTGTCACGTTCGAAAGTGATAATCGGTTTGGTCTCAAACGTATGTTTATGATTTTCTGCTATGTGCCAGTTAGACTTCAGGATCCTGCAGATGGGCAGAGTGTGAGGATGGAAGATGCAGGCAGGTGGGTGGGTCTGTCTGTCTTTTTGGGAGGCTTAGTTTCCAGAGCAGATGTTCTGGATTTAGCTGTGGTGCGGCTGAGAGCATCATTAATGATGGCACTGGGGTAGCATGGTTGGTGAAAAACTCAGACATTTTGGCTGCTCGTACAGTGAAATCTTTGTTGCTGGAGCAAAGTCTGTGTAGACGAAGGAATTCAGAATATGGAATGCTGTCTTTAGTGTACTGGTGGTGGGAAGATGTGTAGTCCAGGTAGGGGTACGCATCGGTGGATTTGTACATGACTGAGGTTTTAAACAGTCCATCTTTGAGGGAGATAGTGATGTCCATGAAGTTAAGTGATTGTGAAATGGTGCAGGTCAGTTTGATGGATGGATGGAAGGTCTGAACAAAGTTGAGGAAACTGCCGAAGTCATGTTCTCTAAAAGACGAAGTATTTAGATGACTAGCAACAGAAGCGGAACAAGCAGCTAAAAAAAGGACACGTGAAAGGACTGTATGACACCACCAAGAAGCTGGCAGGAAAGTACAGGAGGCCAGAATGACCAACAAAAGACAGAGAAGGATGGCAACTGACAGGAGAAGAGCAGCAGGAGAACAGATGGGTTGAGCACTTCGAGGAGCTCATGAACAGACCATCGACAGAGAACCCTCCAGACGTCGAAAAGGCTGACTCAGACCTGCCCATAGACTGTTGGGCACCAACCAAGGAAGACATTAGAAAGGCCATCAAACCGTTGAAGAACGGAAAGGCGGCAGAACCTGACAACATCCCCGCAGAGGTGCTGAAGACAGACATAGAGACCACAGTAGAAATGCTTTGGCCTCTCTTCAAGAAGATCTGGGAAGAGGAGCAAGTGCCAGCAGACTGGAAGGAAGGATACTTTATCAAGATTCCCAAGAAAGGGCGACCTTAGCAACTGTGCAAACTACAGAGGAATCACACTGCTGTCAGTGCCAGGAAAGTTTTCCAAAAGAGTCATTGTGAACAGGTTAAATGCATTTTAACAATAGCTTAAATCAGCTAATTGTATGTATATATATATATATATATATATATATATATATATATATATATATATATATATATATGTCTAGTGGGCATAAAGTCATTGATGGCGTAGAACTATGGGAAATGCTCGGCTTCGTACATGTCAGGGAATCTTGATCTCTGGGACAAAAGTCATCACAAGTGTTGGTGAGGCATGTCCCAGTCACTCAAAGCATAGAAGCGGTTATGCCAGGCGTGGTGTTGAGGGCCAGGGTAGGACTGGGGACGGTGGAATCTGGGCTGACGTGCAGGCCGTTTCGGGGTTTCCCACACCAGGTTTCGGACACGAGGTCCATTGGTGCCAGCCAGTGTGCTGGAGCTCTTGTGGTGGGGTGAATGCCGTCCCTGAGGTGATGTTTCTTCATGTTGTCATGTTTAATGAAAGAGAGTTTGCCTGCCTCCTATAGGATTGGGAATGCTTACTCCTGTAATAGATCTCTTCATATCGGCCTTCCTCAGGGAAAAGTCATTGCCCTGTTTTGTTCAGTATTTTAATGTCCGACCTTCTTAGGGGGTTATCGAAAGATGCAGTTTTAGTTCAATATGCTGATGACATATGTCTATGGATGAAAGTCTGAATTAAAAGAAAAACTCCAACCAGAACTCTGAATTACACCAAGAAGTTATGCCAACACGAACTCGATAAAGTAAGTAAAGGCAAGGCTGAAAATGGTCTTCCATTATCTCTTGCAAAAACCAGTATGATGCTTCTCAATTCAGAAGATAACCCTGAAAAAAAAATCCTATATTTTCTATCCATGGTTCAGTCATACGGTACTCTCAACCAACCAAGTTAGGGGTGTTAATCTAACATCAAAACTTTCTGGACCAGCCATATTTAGTATATACTAACTAAAGCATGAAAGAGCTCAAACTTCTTAAAAAAAATCGTTCGCAAACAAAAATGGGGACAGACCAGCCGCCGTGGCAAAGTGGTTAGCGCCGCGGACTTCCGGCTGGGAGGTCGTGGGTTCGTACCCCATCAGAGTCATGTGGGTTTTTCTGCCCCTTCCGGCTCCTACCCAGAGTTGAGTTTGCTGCGGGCTCAGTCGGGAAGACTGGGACCACACAGTCGATTTTCACCCACTTGATGGATGCGTTTCTGAGAGTGTTGCTCAAATTTCCTGACCAACACTCCAGGTGCCTGTATCTCTCGGGCCTGGTTGACGCCCGGATATTAGGAAGCGCAGAGAATAGCCCTGTCATGTAGTCTCAGACTGAAATGGAAATCCGTAGCATCATCTTAAACATCCTCATTCTCATCGATCACCATTTGAAAAAAATGTCTCAGATTCTGTGGCCCTTCATGCCCTGCTCTCATGGTGACCTCATTTTTGATGTCCTCTCCACGTCTGTGGCCTTGGTTTGATTCCGTTGGGGTCACCGGTATCGGTAAGTCCATGGGGGCTGTCGTTGGATGGACGTGGTGGCGCCCTCCGGAGGGAGAGCTCACTCACGTCGGCTCCGCGACTAAGCAATTACTGTCGTCAGTAGGGGGCTTAGTAGGCGGTGTCCTGCGTATGTTAGATCAGAACAGGCGCCACTGAACACCACCGAAGTGACTCGGCAGCAGTGCAATGTGTTCTCCAGTGGGTTGCCTGTTAATGACTTGACACTGACTGCTCCCTGTGGATTGTCGGTGCCAGGGCTCAGCGGGGCTGACCGGACTGTGGCTGTGGACGGGGTGTCGGAATGAGCGGCTTGGGTGCACTGCCTCTGAGGTGGCGCAGAGGGTGGGACAGAAAACAACAACAACAACAACAACAACAAAATGGGGACAGGATACAAAAATGTTTATATTTCTATCAGCGTCACTTGTGTGTTCCAATTTGACGTATGCTCAGGAGCTATCTTTCAGTGCTCCACAACATCTATTAGCTAAAATATAAAGTATTGACTGCAGAGCCTATAAACTTTCCTTAGGAGCTCCATTTCATGCATCAAATTTATGAACCTTGATGAGCTAAGAACTCTTTCTGCTGCCAAATATGTTTTACGAAGTTCATCGTTCGAAATGTCAGAGAGGCCGAAGTTCGTATGTTGTCCGATCTTCAATTTGCTGAAAGAGCTAAATTCATCAAATCATTAAAATCCATAAACACGTTAACTTCAAACCTTTTTTTTTTAAAAATCAAAATTAGACAGAAAGGAAATAGCAACAAAAGCTTCCTACTCACCTGCACCTTCGTGGGAGATGAAGAATTTGAAGCTTGACATCAATCACACAAATTTATCGAAAAATGATTCACATAATATCCTTAGAAGTTCTGTCTGCTCCCATATTGATGACAAGTATTCTGAACTTTTAAAGATTTATACTGATTGGTGTTTTGATTTGTGCTTGGAAACAGTGAAGTGGGGGCTGCCATCGTTCGACCAGCTTTAAAAGTAGAGAAGCAGTTTTATATACGTGAAAACGTTTCTATTTTTACTGCTGAATTAGTTGCAGTATTGAAGGCCTGATAATATTTTTGATTTCTCGAAAAACGTATTCCAAATTTTATTATGTGTTGATTCTAAATCGGTCTTACATGCACTTAAATCTCTAAACCAGAAAATGCGATCGGAATTGATAATTAAAATTAAACACACTGTTCATTTTTTTATCACTGAAAGGCACCAGCGTAACTTTCAGTTGGGTACCTTCCCATTGTGGAATTGTTGCAAATGAATGGGCTGATCGAGCTATAAAAAAGGAGCAGACAATCAGGATGATTCAGTTTCCGTTAAGATACGGTTAGATTTACAAGAAGGTTATAGCTGTTTAGTGGATGTGTCATACGAAATGTTTGACAAGAAAGTTACAAATCTACGGTCTCATTACAGTCAGCACTGCATAAATGCAAAGAACAAAAGAAAAATTAAACCTCTTATATATTTTATGTTCGGATCTTATTCTAGGTCAGTTTCCAGTCTGACGTATAGATTTCGTTTAAATGTTCTCCGCATAAAATACAGCACACTTCGCTTATAGTTAAGTCGACGGGAACAAAGTTTTTCCTTTACTGTATCGGATTTTTCTTGCAACCAATGTCATCAGTTATAAGAAAGTTTTGATTTGTTTTTATCTTATCCGAGAATTGTTTGTTTCAAAGTCGAAACTAAGTTCATTAAGCTTAATAGGCAACCAAAAATGGCAAAAAGCAAAACATTGTTTTCAAAATCGTGCTTTAATGATTATGAAAATGAAAATATGTCCCAAATTCGAATGAGAAATATGCTTGATAACAACTAAAAAGCAAGATATAAACAAAGAAACTGCCTAATAGGCAAATATGTACAATAGGCGTGGCGTCTAATGAAAATAAATGAAAACAGAGCATGTAGGTTGACAGAGTAACTTGAACTCCAGTGATGGGTGCCTGATATCTACCCTGTGTTTGGGTAGTTTTTAAAGTAACAGATATCTGCCCTGTCTTTGGACACTATTAGAATAAAGTTAACAACAAACACAACCCTAATCATAACAACTCAGCACAACACGATACAAACACACCACACACGCGAACACATGCACGCACGTACGCACACACGAACGCGCGCGCGCACACACACGCACAACAACAACAACAACAACAACAACGACAACAAAATTGTGCCGTGTGTGGGACGCACACAAAGAAGTGGTTCACCCGCCAATCTTTAGCTCCCTGTTTTCTGCCTAGAGTGGATGTCCACATGATGGCCATCTGAGACCACTGAAAAGAAGACGGCTCTGGGAAAGGAGTGGTCTATCGGTGAGGTGCCTTCTGACTGTGGCACCTCCATGCTCAGGATAAATAGACATCAACTTGCAGTTCAGGATATTACTTAGAGCGTGCAATTGACGAATTCCCATGTAGGACCCCGGCTTTGCGCACTGCGCAACTTCTGCTTCAAGTATAAATCTAACAGTCTGGTGTGAAAGTTTCTGACCATGATAATGCTCAGAGTACATGGCATGAACTTTTAGCAGATCTTCACCCCACTCAGTAGCTCCTTTCAAATTTGTGTTGCCCAGATACTCAGCCATTTCTGCGGCTGTTTCTAAAACGACACATATTCGCATGTCATCGTGACATTCTTGATGGCAGTAGACCACTACAGACGCACAACGGGTTAGGCAATTGCCGTCAGCATATATCTGCATGGCTGTGGCGCGTGGTGCGTCAGTGGGCAGCCATTCTGCTGAATCTTCATCCTAAATGAACTTTGAAGGGACGCAACTTTCCGTTACCGGGTGCTTTATCTGTGTTGTTCCGTAACGATTCGCAATGGTCAGCATGTCTCTAAGGTTTCTGCTATTGTTGAATTCAGCTCGCTTCATGCAGAAAGTTTCCTCCTTTGAAAGATCTTCATCCCCATTCCCTCCCACCATCCCCTCATTGTTTCTCTCTCCTCTTCTACATCTTCCCTGACCATCTTATCATTCTCTCTCTCTCCTCTTGGCCATCTCCCCTCATTCCTTCATCCTCTTTCTCCTCAACTCCTTTCCTGCCTTTGTTCCTTCTTTTGTCTTTTCCTTCTTCCTTTTATCAATCCTTCAGTGTTCCCCTGTATCTCCTCTCCCCCCCCCCCCCCCCCTTCCCCCCCCTTTCCCTCTCTACCATCTCCTTTATCTTCTCTCATCATTCTTTCATAAGCTTGCATCATTACCCCCCCCCCCCCCCCCCCCACACACACACACACACACGCAAACCCATATGTTGTTCCCATTCTCTTTATGCCCTCTTCCAATCTTTCCATGCCCCTTCTGTCTCTTTTGTCAGGTTTTCCCTCTACGTCTTTTTCTTTGTTTCCTCTTCCTGGTCCTGGGTCCTGGGTCTCTCTCTTGAACTTTTTCGCCTAGGTCTTTCTTGGTATAAAAGTCAGCTATTTTCTTCTGACGTGCAGTACATGCAAAATGATCTTTAACGGTTTGCACAAACGCATTGAACGAGTTCAAGAGCTTTTAGCCGCAGTCTGCCTGCAAGCAGTAGATATTTATTTTCCGCACACAATCCAAAACTGTCTTTCTTGACACTTTTTCAGTTTGACCCTCAAAGTCTTCCTCTTCATCCAAATGTTCTTCAGTAGGGCCAATCGGTTCTGGAGCAGCTGATGTGGAGGGTGTTGGGTGTTCTTTGCCATTGCCAGTTTGTGAAACGCTGATGTTGCAGCATCGTCATCAACACGGATGTAGTCGGATGCTTGCTCATCGCGCTCATCAGAAAGGTTTTCAATCTCACTGTCCATATATTCGTCCTCTGTAGATATATCTCTTTTCGCTACCGTTTCATCCATCCTGACTTCAGCTTCGCGGAAGCATTTGTTTATTGTGCTTGGGTTCACCATGTCCCATGTTTATTTGAAGGTGCACACAGGGGTCAAGGGGAGTGAATTGGCAATTTTCAGCAGCTGCTCCTGCATCTATATATGCCATCAGCTCGAGATCTTTGGCCGCTCGACAGTGGACTTTCATATTTTGAATGATCCCTGCATCACACGGCTGTCATTGTGATGTGGCGTTTGGCAGCAAGAAGAGGACATCCTTCGCATTTAGCACCAGCAGGATATTGTGTGCCAGACAGTTGTCAAGCACCGGCAGAACTTTGTGTTTCTGCCGGTCCATCTCCTTGTCAAATGACTGCAACCAGTCTTTGAAAACGTCTGCCGTCATCCACGCCTTGACGTTGGCCGTGTAATCAACAGGCAGTTTCTTGATGCCATGGAAACATCTCGGGTTGTTGAATTTCTCGATCATTAGCGGTGAATTTTTCCGTGCTGATCAAGGTGTTGCATCACAGAACGGTGATCTTTTCCTTGGAGTTTTGGTCACCGTGCCATTTGTCGTTTTTTGAAACAGTGCAATAGTCTCCAGAATAAAGCTCTCTCATTTAGATTGAAGACATCAAGTAATCATAAAAAGGAGAGAGAGAGAGAGAGAGAGAGAGAGAGAGAGAGAGAGAGAGAGAGAGAGAGAGAGCACCTTGCATTGATGAACCAGTCCAGAAGTTCACAGTTTGACGTCAGCAAGCTGTGGTTGACGTTGTCGCTGTGTCGATGGGTCTACAGTGCCGCTCTAGAATTCAGCCCTGTACCTCTCTTTGTTCTTCAACACAGCAGTTACTGTGGATGGATGAACTTGAACCTGCTATGGTAGATTTTTTTTTCTTTACGGAAAACGGTTCTTCTTCATCAGTAAGTTGATTTTTTTTCTTGTCAACGACAACGACTTTCTTGTCTTCCCTTTCTCCATCATCTGTGGTTAGCATCCAAAGGATAACAGTAACAAAAGTTTCGCCGGTGCCACAGCTGGTGTTGCTGCTGTTGCTGGAGTTAAGTTGACGCTTGGCACGTTTCTCATGTTTCTGTTGTGCCGTGGGCAGGCATCCGGGCTACATCCGGTAAATTAGAGGGGAGGTTTCTGGCAGAGACAAGGGTCATGAAGTGGACATTTTCTCATTTTAGTATAACTGAGGAGTCTGTCCTGTGGGGAACCAGAAATGCATTTAGTTAAGGAGTGTTTTCTTATAACCGAGTTGCTAGTAATCGGGGAGTATTTAGTAATAGAAAAGAAGACCTCTGACAGGGAAGCAGTGTTTCCCATTACTGTAACTGAAATTGCTTGTGGCCGACTGTACTATAAGCGGGGTATGTGTTGAAGAGAAATTTAATAACAATTAGTCATTTACTCATCCATTGCTCCAAAGTGAAAGAACTAGTATCTCTAAGAGTGGGACGGCAGTTTTCATCGAGTCTTCCATCTCTCTCGAAGATATTTTGAACGGGTACATCTCGATAGATCCCCGTCTCGGTAGATCCCATTTTGAACAGTTATCCACTTCTTCGCATTATTTCCGCGTGATTGATTAATTGTCCAGTTAGTATCTTCCTGTGATTGACTCAATTTCCATCGTCCCCAAACCCCCATTTTTGCGATAGTTCTGTCGCTTTTAACACACACACACACACACGCTCGCGCGCGTGCGCGCGCGCGCGCGCACACACACACACACACACACACACACACACACACACACAGCACTGAGGCGAAGAATTGTTTGTGTCATTGTTCTGTCACTGTGCCATAGCTGCAGGCTGTGACAGACTTCCCCCTCTCCTTTCAACTTCAGCCAGTGTGTTTGTTTGGCATACAAGGTCTGTCTGCTCAACCGATTCACTGTGTCTTATGTCAAAAAAACAGTGTGAAATGAACCCACAGGAGTAAAACTCTCCCCTGTCGGCTCTTTTATTCCAGCATTGCCAGAAAACAGCAGCGTGGCTGGTCGATAATGATTTGGGTTGTGAAAAGTTTGCAGGAAGACGAGTAGTTCTCACAGATCCATGTACAGCGCCACGCCCTCCGGCTTCCTCTTTCACTTTTTTTTTTCTTTCTCGATGTCTTTTTTCTGTTTCTCGCTGATTTTTTTTTTTCTTTCCAACAATAACTTCGACACGCCTTTTCCTAAAGATCAAAATGATGGGCTAGGTGAATGAATTCTTCTTCTGCTCTCTCTCTCTCTCTCTCTCTCTCTCTCTCCCGCTCTGAAATATGAAATGTTTCCTTACAAGAGGTAGTTTTTTTTTGTATTGAGGAGCTAACACTTCTCCCTGATATGTACGAATGTTTTACGTCACGTCTGAACTGCACGTTGACGTAACAACTGGATATGATGTACACTTCTCATTTAAAAACTTTACTGCAGTTTCTTACATGCATTCACATAGTTGTTATAAATAAAGTTCTTCAGTTTCTTAAGAAATGCATCAAACGTCGATTAGAAGCCAGTTGCGTCCCCTGAGCACGGGATTCACTATCACAATGCTCCCCCAAATCACAAATCTGTCTTTACCCGACATTTATAACGGATAAAACAAACGAACAAGCAGAAAGACAGATTGACAGACAGACAGACAGACAGACAGACAGACAACCAAACAACGGATGCACGTCCTTGAATTCAATCTAAATCCATGCATCACTCTCTTCCAAACAACTTTTTAACCCAAGTATGTATGGATTATGAAATCGGATGTACGAGGAACAAGGCATATACCGGCTGTCAACACGTAAGTTACATTCTGGAAAATTGACGCAAACTAGTCCATCAAATGAATGGAACTTTTCAGAAAGGCCGGGAACAATGACGTAGGCCTGATACAGATAATAAAAATGCCCACACCAGTCAGAAAACCCGAGGTCGCCTCACGGATGAAAAGGCATGATACATTTCTAAATAGCTTCTGGATTTTTCTGGACACTTTGTGCACGTTCGGAAAGATCCTGGCCCCTTAGAAATTCCCAGATGATCACTCTGACAATACACAATATAAAGTCACATGCGACTGAATACATCCAAGGAAAACTCTAAATATAAGGATCTAAAAAATACATCTAAAGAAAACTCCAAAAATACATATCTAAAAACAAAACTCTGAAACAAATATACGCGATCTGTTTATAATAGATGTAACTCTCAAAGTGCAGTTGCCCACAAAAGGTGACGTACTGGCAATGTAACAATGTTCCCCATGACAGTGAGTTGCAGGGAATGTTTATGACAGTAAGGATTGTGACTTGCATGCAGGGTCAGTGACAATGTCACCACGTGTCATGACTTGCAGGTGAAGATGATGACCATTTCACCACGGACTTTGACCTGCAGGCAGAACTGACTTTCACCATGGATTGTAACTGACATGCAAGGTCAATGACATGTTCACCAGACTTGTCACTTACAGGTCATGCTGAGGACAGCTCTCTGAGGATAGAGACTTACAGGCAATCATAATGACACGTTCACCAAAATTGTGACTGGAAACGATACACTCTAAGGTGCGGGGGGGGGACACAGAGAGTACTGTCCTCAACTGCCCAACAAACCAGCTGTGAGCAATCCTGCATCACCCTTGGTAGCCTGCACTAGGTTCAAATAAGGTGCATGCACGCACAAGACATTCCATTAAGACGTCAAGGGACATAACTGCTCCCTGGCAGATGCCATTGTGTAATGACCACCGGATGTGACACGAAAGAACTTCCACGGGAGTGTTCCCTTGGGTGTACCAGCCCAAATTTCATGACTGCAGAGCCCACCAGCAAAAAAAAAAAAAAAAAAAAAAAAAAAAAAAAAAGTCAAGCAAATGCAATGTGCATCCTGTACCTCATTCGTTGCTGTTCCGCTGACAAGTCATGACAGTATGTCATGGAGGGCCTCTTCCCTCCCCTTTATCTCTTGGTTATTTAACCAGGGGAGAGGTGAGGCGAGCTGTCCGTGCAATGTTTACCCTCCCCTTCCCTCCCCCAACCTTTCCTCAGTGTGGCGTGTCGCCTGTTGTGACACACGAAACTTGTGGGACATGTGTGCATTTTGAACCATTGCGACAACTGTTTACTGTTCTGCTGCTAGCAGAGGATGTGTGTAGGCAATTTACTGTTTACTCATGAGTCGTTCGTTGATCGGAGAGCCCGGTCTCCGCCATTGGGGAGCTGTCAACAAGCATTCCAGCTCTTTGAGTCGTCTTCATTGGGGTCCAGTCTGAAGAGGTCTGGGTTGTCCCGTCTTTGGCGTAGGGCGACAGTCCTGCCTTTATTTCTTCCTCTTTTCCCCCGTCCACCATCCTGTTGGTCAGCACTGGAAGTGTTTGTATTTAATGTAGATAGTGAAGGCCGGTTTAAGTTGGAAGTTTTATTCATTTTTGGGGTAGCAGCTGAGAGGGTTTTTTTGTTTTTTTTGTTTGTTTGTTTGTTTTTAACCAGTTTTTTCTTTTAGCTTCGCACGAGTATTGCCATGGTAGTCGGAAAAGTGCCGTTTCACTCATGGGAAATAGGAAGAAAATTTTTTTTTTTTTTTTTTTTTTTTTTTTTTTTTTTTTTTTTTTTTTTGTCGATTTGGAAATCTGTTCTCTATTACCTGTAGACCCACTCGGAGAAGTGTTCACTTTGAAGAGGACTGTCTGTCCTACACTGGTTTGGTAACTTTGTTAATAAACCATTTAGTGGTTAAGAATTAATTTCATTATGCGTGTAGAAACATGTTGGTTCGTTAAGCCATATAGTTTCTAACATTAAGGTTCGCTCGATACTATTCGTAACAGAGTGGAGAATTCAATCCATGATGTTATCAACTGCTTACGTGTGAGTTCCCTTTAGTCGAAAGAAAAGTTCAGGGAAATCTGTAGGCACAACGAGACACGCGACAACGCTGGCACTCGACCAGTGTGGGAATTAAGGGGGGGGGGGGGGGGGGGTAGTGGACACTCCTCAATGCATCAGTTCATTGCGCTCGCTCCTTGTCTTGTCTTGTCTTGTTTTGTCTTGTCTTGTGTTTGTATTGCTCGTTCGTATCATCATTTCGTATCAGAGTGGCATGAATGCAAGGTGATATAGTTATATTTATTTTTGACCAGATGGATTTATTTTTGGGGTTAAACGAAATACTTGATAATCGATGCACTGCTCCTGCGGCCAGAAACAACAGTAAGGATATCTATACTTTATATATCTATAGCTATAGCTAGCTTAAATGTCATACAGGATTTACGATTTCCCCACGCACCCCCACTCCTGCTCACGGACTGACGACGAGTAGCGACGCCTCCACCCTTACCGCCTCATGACTCCCACCGACCATGAGCAGACATGTGTGAACACACTATTGAATCCCAGCACAGGGTTTGATTTCTTCCAGACGTTCGTTTGCTCAGCTTAATGTGAGCCAGCACAGGTGCCCCTGTCCATCGCAAGGGGGGTCCTGGACGTCACTACACACGCCCACGAGGGAGCAGCCCACCTGTCCATGGAGCTTCGGGTCTGGAGGAGGAGATCTCCAGGAGAAGGGTCGGACAGTCTTCTCTCGTTGCTGCTGTGTGGCTTCAGGGCTTGGAGTGACTTCCTCCTCTATTGCCATCAGTTGAGTGACCCATGTGTCAGTGTGGCTGTTGCGTGAGGTGACGTGGTGGGGGCTGACCCACCCCGTTTGGGAGCATTCGGTCAGCGAGCAACAAACTGTTTTTTTTTTTTATATATTTGTTTATTACTACTATTAAGTGAATGATAACCAATTTTTACTGGGATGTAGGCCCATTTGTGTGCTAGTTGTGTTTCTGGCTTTCTTTCTTCTGAAAAATACTAAGTAGAATCCTTATGGATCGAATTACAGCTGAAAAAATCGAATCCTATTCTCATAAGCTTTATATATAGAAATCTGGCGGAGCAAACTGATTGGATAGATGAATTATCTTTAGTGATGGAGGAAGCATCCTTATTCTCTTATGAAAATATATTGCTAGGTGATTTCAATATTGATGAACTAAAATCGAACAAATCTTGGACAGAAACTTACAAAGCATTTAACCTCGACCAACTTAATAGACAAACCAACAAGAGTCGCCGCTACCTCCCAAACACTTATTGACCATATATATACTTCTTCAGTTACACCTTGATAGAAATATGCTCACCGACGTTCGGTTGTAGCGACCACTCTCCAGTGTGTTTTACGTGGTCCAAGCGAGGAGTTAAAGCTCAAAAAAATTTCCATGAGTGTGTGAGTATGAACACGCGTTTTGTATACAATTTCAAATATTTGGTTTTAAGTGTAGAATTATCAGCTTCTCCTGCGTACGTACAAACTGATCGTAGGTAAGAAAATCAATTATTGCCAGGAATGAGTGTTAACATCTGCCTGGTAAATGATGACAATATTAGCATCATTTTTATATTGACAGTTTGTTCGTTCTGGTTGCAACGTGAGACGACTGCAGGCGGAAATCTAAACAAATCTTAAATAAATGTCAGCGAACCGCCCAGAGAAACGTGGACAAACGAGTCACAAGACAAAACACAACGCGTTTCGACCTCTTAAGTCTTCTTCAGGTGAAACAAAAACAAACAAATAACGAAAATGCACTTAGCTTTGATCGCTTCGGGATTGCTAAGTGCATTTTCGTTATTTAATTTGTTTTTGTTTCACCTGAAGAAGACCTAAGAGGTCGAAACGCGTTGTGTTTTGTCTTGTGACTCGTTTGTCCACGTTTCTCTGGGCGGTTCCCTGTCATTTATTTAAGATTAGTTTGTTCGTTGTTGTGTGGGTTTTTTTTTTTTCAAAAGGGAGTTGTGTCCGTATATGTATGTGTTCGTGTATGTATGTTTGTATGTTCGTGTGTGAGTATGTGTGTGTTCGAGACCAAAATGTTTTGGTCAACGTTCTCTTTCCTTCCAAGGACCAACTGTCTGGAATACACTTCCCGTCAGTGTCAGACACCTACCTTCACCCTCTTCTTTCAAATCTGCCGTCAAAACTAACTTCTTTCTTCAGTCGTAATCCCCCCCCCCCCCCCCCCCCCCCCCCCCCCCCCCCCCCCCCCCCCCCAACTTCCTAATCCACCTTCCGAGTGTCTGAGTGGGTTTTGCGTGCACGCCTGGTGGTTGTGTTGCTTGTGCGTACAGGCCGTGTTGATGTGAGTGCGTGCGTGCGTGCGGGTGTCTGAGAGCGTGGGTGTTTGGTCGTGCGTGAGCGCGCGCGCGCGCGCGCGTGTGTGTGTGTGTGTGTGTGTATGTGTGTGTGTGTGTGTGCGGGCGCGTGCGTGTGCGTGCGTGTGTGTGTGTGTGTGTGTGTGTGTGTGTGTGTGTGTGTGTTGTTGTTGTTGTTGTTGGTAATGTAAAGCGCTTAGAGCCCTATTTTTTAGAGAAGAGGCGCTATATAAATCAACATTATTATTATTATTGTTATTATGTGCTGGATTGATGCCTTAAAAAGTAGGTTTATAGACTTCTCAGCATTATAGAGGTGGAATAAGTTAAAACGATTTTGACACATAAATCATTTTTCAGCACAAACTGTAGTCAGTCAGGCACCAAGTTAAGTTGGTTACAGAGAATTCCTGAACATGCATTGGTACAGAGGTGTCTTGCGCTTATAAACATCACAGCAAAAATGACAAAGTTTATTTGCAGTCCTGATGTTTCCCAAACTTCGTTAACACGTTTTTTTTTTTTTTTTTCCGAAGGGCTGCTCCACATCATTTAACTTCTCTTGTAAGACATCTGCAAATTGTACATGTTCATGTTACTTATGATATAATGCCAAACCCTTAGTGCTAAAATGTTCTCTGAACTTTAATGAAGGACTTCAGAGAGTTCGACAAAGATGTGAAGTGAAACTCGACCACCTTGTCAAAATCGTAGTAAAATGTTAAACCACTGACTTCCTTGCCTGTTTACCGTTACAGTAGATTTCAGATTTTTGTGTAAAAAACTTCAGTCCGTGGACAAGTATCTTCACCAAAACCGATGGATTGAACTACTTTCATCATGCATGTCCAGTTTAACGAGTAAAGTAATTTAAACAAAAACATGCCAGCGGTCCATAGCCTACATATCATTTTCTTGTAGATAATGTATTTTGTTATAGAGAAAACTTTTATTATCACCTGTCTACCTACTAATGAAAGTTGGTTGTGCATTTTCAATTCTCAGGGTGACACAAATAGATACAGGCTTTTCAATGAGTATTCAGCGTGTAGGGTCTACACTTTTCTGTATTCTGTCTTGATTTACCGTCTTCACGTAGACATACAATGCTTTTATTTTGTGTAGATTGATTCCACATATGCCTATAGAAAATACATGTAATATAAAGTAGATGACCGTGCTTGTTCACTGAAATGAACATGATTTTTAAAAAAAAGGAAAAAAGAAAACACACACACACACACACACACACACACACACACACACACACACACACTATGTTTCGATTGATGTATCAAAGGGAGACAACTCATCTCTCCGCCTTCTCTTTGATCGTCTGTTTCACATAAAAGGGAGGTAAGCAGTGACACACGACCAAACCAGGTAAAGCTGGGTGTACACTAGCTGGGAAATGAAGCCATGATACACGTCACTGCAGCAACACGCTCCACGTTTACAGTCTGGACGAAACGTCGGAGCTGTTTTTAATTTTCAGTGGAGTGTCTTTTTACAACGTATTTCATCGCTGGAGTTGCTTGTAGTCTTGCCTGCCAAACAGTTTCTGCATGACAACTTTGTGATGATTTTTCGTTTATTGAAGCGTATCAACTTAGTTGGTTGTGGCGAGCTCCTGCTATTGTCGTGAATTCGGTTTCTTTCATGAACCTTACGAAAACAAATTATAGCAGACCTTAGACGTTGTTCTTCTATCTTTTCACTGAAACCTTTCATGAAGATGTCAGTGATTTCTGGACGGTCGTAAGAGTTCTTTCCCCCTCTTTACAATGTCTACATTTGTTGGCTGTTCATAAGGTTACTTGCTTCATGAATTTTTTTCTTCTGGTCTGGTCTATATTGTTATTGACGTTGCTGTTGTTTTTTTTTGTTGCATATCAGATAATGTAATCTGAACAGACAAAAAGGGGGACAAAATTTATTATTTAATTTTTTTTTTTTAATTTTATTCTTTTTTTTTTTTTTTTTGGTCAAAATTTCTGATTTTGTGTTGCATCTTGAGAGGAAGACTCAACAATCATTATTTAAACATATAATAGTGATTGTTCCTGTTTTGGAGGCGGTCGATGGGTGGAGAGGGAGTGTGAGAGGGTGAGGCTGGGTGGTGGGGGTAAGCGTGGGTGGGGAGCGAGCTTGTGATTGCGGGGTGTGTTTTTGTGTATTTGCCCGTTGTTCTAATTTACTTCGCTTGTGACATGATGTGTGTTCCTGTTTATTGTGCACGTCTTGAACGTTCATTTGGCGGACAAGTTTTCTGATTAATAATTATAATGATAATTTAATGATAATTTAATAATAATAATGGTAATGTAATCAACAACAACAGTAAAAACATAATGTTAATAGCAACAATGATAAGGTAAAAGGATGTGATGATCATAATGCTGCTGCTGATAATAAAACAAGAACAATTTTTTTTTTAATTTAGAAAGAGTGGGGGTTAGTTACCGCCAAGGACATTGACAAACAAAGCACAGGACAAGACACGATGCATTTCGACCTCTTGGGTCTTCTTCAAGTAAAAAAATAGATCACATTTAACATTTAGGACAGTACAAACAAAGAACCGAAGAAGAGAGAATAATAATAGTAAGAAGAGGAAGAGAAGAAGAAGAAGAACAACAACAACAACAACAACAACAACAACAACAAACAAAACACGCTCTTAAGATCTGTTCACATCGAAGAGCACGCGGACAGCATCACAATGAAGACTATGTGTGGTGTTCAAAGCATGCGGCCTCGGTGTAGTTGATTCGCCAACAAACTTTGTCTGGTAGTCCTACAGCTTCCTCCCCACGGAAACTAACCTCTCTTACTTCTTGCACCCTCCCCTTTCTCTCCCCCCCCCCCCCCCCCCCCCCCCCCCCTGCACCTTTCTTTCTGTTTATTCTCTTAACAGAGACGGATCCACACCGTGCGAAAGGAGAGCTTTTCAGTCTGGAGTGTCTGACATAACTGGAAGCAATGTGTCATAGAATGTTCCTGCTTCCCTTATCAGTAGTGCTTTGTGGGTTGGAACAGACCCAGAGAATATCCGTTCAGAAATAGCTTCATTTATTTAAACTGGGGGGTGTAAACGTAAAACTGAAAGTCATATTTTGGTCTGAAAAATGTTTTTATTTACTGTTTCCTTTCACAGGATAGTGATGCATTATGGCAGGTCACGTGGCAGACGAGGAGAGAAAGCGGATCCTAAAGAATGACTGGAAATGTGAAAATACACTGTGTCTTTTTGTGCTGGAATGTTCTGACTGCAGTAATACATGGTGAAGGGTAATGGTGACTGTCAACCTACTTTTGCACCACTGTGTGGTAATATATATTTTCCACATAACACATACACAGGCATGGTGATGGTAATGTTGCTTAGTGAAAGGCCACATCAGAGCTCTTACCGCGTTGAAGTCAACTTACAAGTCATTAACAAAAAAAAAAAAAAAACCTTTCACACTACCATTTATATAACACCTTTTGAAAACACACCAGAATTTTTGTTAGAATTCTATCCCCTGTAAAATCTTAGATCAGATGAAAAATGTTAATCTCTTTCACAAATTCCCACAGGCATGAGGTAGGACGAAAGGTGAGTGTGCTTTCAAATATTCAAGTTTTTTTCATGTCTGATGTTAAGGTTTGCAGGACTGGCAGGTTTCATGTAAACTGGACGCACAGAGACAGGTGGAAAGCAACGCGTTTCTTTTTTGGCAGACTTGAGTGCGCTAGCTGGTGCTCCAGGTGGCTTACTACCCTCCAGGATGAACGACACGGTAATGCCACCAGACACTTACCACGCAGATTTTGGAGATATTACATCCAGTGCGAATTCTTTCACCAACCACACAAATCAGCCATCCACATTGCCTGACCAAGTGTTCTTACCTTGCAACAATCCTCGAAATATCGTCAGTCCTCACGTGACGGAAATGGTGGAGCTTGTGCTGTATGCCGGGATATTTCCTGTCCTCGTGACCTATGGCGTCATCAGCAACGTCATCAATATGGTTGTCTTTGCTCAGCAGGGACTGTCAGACCGAATTAACTTGTGTCTGTTTAGGTATGGTATACCGGAGTGAGTGGAATTATAGATGTGGTGTTGTATTAGTCTGTGACACAGATTCAGTTAACATTTATGCCAATAAGGCTGTATATTTTTTGTCCATCATTAGCGTTCCAAACTTGTCAGAATATCTGCATTACACTCATTTGTTTTCTCTATCATCCCAAAGACTTTAAAAGAATTTATTAATCAAACTATACTTGATTCGGCCAGTTGGTGTGTTAAGTGAATATTTCAATTCGTTATTGTCTTCTGGTCATTCTTACCATGTCTGCGGTAGGGAACACCGCAACCTCATTCATGTATGTGCATTTCCCTTTTCAGG
>JADBJO010007763.1:20019-25019 GCA_016801955.1 Conus betulinus
TTGATATCTATCATTAGGTGGTGTATTTTGAAGGCTCGGTCACAC
Organism: Conus betulinus; assembly: GCA_016801955.1. NCBI lineage: Eukaryota > Metazoa > Mollusca > Gastropoda > Neogastropoda > Conidae > Conus > Conus betulinus. The sequence continues at coordinate 20,065 of JADBJO010007763.1, forward strand.
AGTAATGCTACCAGACGAACAGGCATCCCAGATAATTTCTAACAGCAATGAGTATTTCAGAGCTGTGTTACCCCATGACCACTGCTGACGAATATGCTCATCAGTGAGAGACTGTAACGTCTTTGTGACGGGATGGAGCTGACAGATGGAGTGACCAGTACCTCTGTCCATCTTGTCTTGTCTTCATAGGAAGATGGGCGTCCTTTTCCACTCAGCAAAGACCTTTTTAAAATGTACATAACCTAAAGTTACTGTCCGCCAGCAGCTGTGGTGAAGTGGTTAGCGTCGTGGATTCCCGGCTGGGAGGTCGTGGGTTCAACTCCTATCAGAAAGAATCGATTTAACTGAGGACATGTGATGTTTGATTAGAAGTGGTCGAGTGTTAACAGACACACGGAACCAAACATCATGAAATTCAACTACCATTTAGTAATTCTTTTTTTTTTTCTAATGTATTGCAAATGGAATAATAAGGCTTCAAAAATGGTTTAAATTCAATCAGTATGGAAGCCATCCAGGACTAATGTCTGTTGCTAGAAAATGAAATAATGTTAATAAGAATTGCAGAAAAAAAAATGCGTTACAGTCGATTTTCTGCAGTTCAAAAGAAACGAAAAGAAAGCATAGAGTTCTGCACGGAAATCTTAGAGGTTTTCTCTTTGAAATCATGAATATGGAATGGTACATTTAGAAAAACAGGACACACAAGATTTCAAAGTGTGCATAGTTCTTTTACTGCCCCTCCCTCCCTCTCTGTCTCTCTCTCGCTCTGTCACATACACACACACACACACACACACACACACACACACACACACACACACACACACACACACACACACACACACACACACACACACACACACACACACACACACACACACGCACAGGAAACCAGTGCTATGGTCGTCAACATTTTGTACCTCGTGGCCGACCTTTCGATCATGGTTGCAGATATCGTACGAGAGGTTTTGGACATGTAATCCATCCAAACCATAGGGATGGTCTGCAAAATATGTTTTCTGAATGCAAATCCTTTTCAAACCGTTCCCAAGGGCAAACCCAGTTTCAACCTAAAATGATTCGTCATAACAGAGGGTTTCTGGCTAACAGAGGTTCACATTCTGGTGCGCAAGTGGCTACATGCTGGCACTGTGGATGTAAAATTCACACGAGGAGCGAGTGTCCTTATGCTTCTCCCCAGAAAACAAAGGATGCAAATGTCAGTCCGACACGAGCGCAAGTTTAAAAAAAAAAAAAAAAAAAAAAAGGATACAAAACCCCAGTGAGCTGCTAGCTACACCAACAGTGCCTCACCTACACAGAGAACAAGAAGGAACTCAAGACCATGCAGCTGTCTGACGATTCCCTCAAGACACGTTTTAAGAAGGTGAGGGATGAATGTACTTTCTATTCAGTCAGACCCAATTTTTGGCCTTGTGCCAAATATACATCAAACGCTTCCATGTTTGGAGGAAAAGACGCACACAAACTGCAAACCAGAATGAAAAACAGGAAACTGAGTTTCATATACAGGCGTTTTTTTTTTAAACTACTAACACACAGAACAATGGTCAAGTTTCTTTTTAACAACTATCGTTCAGAAAGGTTCCGATTCCCCAACCAATGAAAAAGAAAAGGGATTCCCAATCCAGAAAGGAAAAGGGATCTAATAAAAAATTTCTTCAGAATCAAAGATTGAATTTACATGTTCCCAAAAGGGTTGAATTTTCTAAGAAAATAAAATCAATATTTTCCGACATGGAAGGTTTCTTAAAAAAAAAAAACAACAACAACAAAAAACGCGAAAAAACAACACCCACTCTTCTGTGTTATTTCCTTTCTCCTCCTGTCTATCATCAGCACAAAAACATCCCCATATATAACTTTTACCATTATGATCACCACCCGCTAGTTCAGCTTGATAGGCACCCCCCCCCCCCCCCCCTATTTTTTTTCTATTTAATGTGTGTGTGTGTTGTTGTCGTTGTTGCTGCTGCTGCTGCTGCTGCTGCTGCTGCTGCTATTGTTGTTGTTGTTGGTGGTGGTGGTGGTGTGTCAACACTTTTCCCATTGATCATTTCCATTCATTTCCTGTCCAACCAGTCGTATCATAGTATTATACCATTACCCTGAGTAGGAACACTCTCTCACCTCTCACAATTTATCTAATTATGAACATCATCCGCCAGTAATACTGTTTACATGTTTTCCCCCCTTGTATGTAATTTTTTTTTTTTCTAAGGCATGTTACCCACTTTTCTCATTGATCATTTTCATGTCTTCCCAACCAACAGTATCATATTAACTTCAACACATTATTTCACCGCCAACAATGTACCCCATCCAACGGTACTGTTGACTTCTCCAGTCACACTATGTGCATGAGCTTCCTATCCCTCCACCCTGTGCTTACATTGGTGTAGGCGGAGAGATGTGAGCTTTCCCTCCCTCCTTGCCCTTCCCTTTTCTTTTTTAGTGTGCTTGCAGCAACGACATCTCCTCACCCATTGATCATTTCCATTCCTTTCCAATTATTATTACCATTACCTACACCTCCACATATAACTTCTTTCATCAAAATCACCACCTAGTAGGTTTCAGGGTTTTTTTTGGTTTTTTTTTTTTCCTTTTTGATGTATCATTCTATTACTTACCACTAAGCACCCTTATAAATCTACCATAATCACTACCATCCCTAATACATCATACCATTAAAAAATAAGTACAAACAAACAAACCCTACTGTTTTAAACCCCCTCCTCCCCCCCCTTTTTCGTTCTTCCTACACTGTTTAGTCACTATTAACACTTCATTAAGTAACAATTACCCATCCTCTTATTATTTACATTTTCATCATCAGTGCTATTGTCACTATTGTTGCCATTGTTCCCATTATTTTCATGGCATCATTACTATTTTAACTCCCATGATGCCCTCCTTAACGGCCTTGCTTTCATCCAGCAGCCATTGTGCTCCGAATATGAGAAGACAAGTGGTTTCTCGTTCTTCGTTTTCATTGTCGTATATGTTGTTCGTTTTTGCCTGAAGAAGACCCAAGGAGTCGAAATGCATTGTGTTTTGTCTTGTAATCTGTTTGTCTGTATCCTGTGGCAGAACTAAGTCTGTTTGTTTTAAAATGTTACTTCATTTTCCTCCTCCAGTCACCATTGTTTTGGAACCAACCCTCCGAATCCAGTTGCAAAGTGAGGTGACCGCAACCTTCTGGAATCAAAATGTAGAACCCCTGGTGGTGAAGTGGGCAGTCTGAATTAACAGCCTGTCTATTCCCAACTGCTTCAACTGACGAAGGCAGGGCTTCATAATTAAAAAGAACATGCTATCGTCACTAATACTATGCTGTTGCCGACAATTGCAAACATCAATTAACTTCATTCAACGCACAACTATGCCACCAGGTACATTCCCCTGCACAAAACTCAACTGCAAAATCTGCCTTCTCACCAAACCAGACACCATCTTACATGGACCCAAAAGCTCATTCGCTATTAAATGCACTTACTCCTGTCAGAGCCACAAACATTGTGTACGCCATCCACTGCCAGCGATGTGGTAAGATCTATGTAGGTGAGACATCTCGCACACTTGAGACACGTATCTCTGAACACCTGGCCGACATCCGCCACCATCGGCCCAAACCAGTCGCTTTACATTTCAACCATGCCCAACACAACATCAACCATGTCAAAGTCCTGGCTATTTTGCAGTCACAGAGTGACAACTTCAGCGCCTTATGCAGGAATCTCATTTTATTGCCAAACTCGGCATCCTCCATCCACATGGCATCAACACCCAAAGGTAGTTAGTACCATTCCACCTCTGCAGCACCAACCTGCAATATCCTCCACCTACACACGCGCATACTAACCTACTTCCCACTGTTTACCTCAGACATAAGTTACAGCGACCTTTGTTTTCCCTTTCCTTACACTCTCTAAGTCTCTCCACTTGCTACATCAATCTACTCACTCCCACCTCCCCCTCCCCCTCCCCGCCTCCCCCAGTAATGATAGGTTTAGTGGTGTTGATGGGGGTGGTGGTGGTGGCTGAGGAAGGGGGTGATCAATGAGTAGGAGGCTGACATCACAATGGAACACACACACACACAGACACAGACACAGTCACACACACACACACACACACACACACACACACACACACACACACACACACACACACACACACACACACACACACACACGTACACGCACTCTCTCTCTCTCTCTCTCTCTCTCTCTCTCTCTCTCTCTCTCTCTCTCTCTGTCTCTCTCTCTCTCTCTGTCTCTGTCTCTCTCTCTCTCTCTCTCTCTCTCTCTCTCTCTCTCTCTCTCTCTCTCTCTCTCTTCATAAATAGAAATGCTAGCTCTTTTATGGTTTATTGTTCCCATCCCTTTCTGGCCGCTGCTATTTTTACTAGTGGTTTTTTTTTTTTTTTTTTTTTTTTTTTATATCCCAGCCTCTGTGCCACCTCAGAGGCATTGCACCCACGCCGCTCATTCCGACACCCCGTCCACAGCCACAGCCCAGTCAGCCCCGCCGCAGCCCCGGCACCGGCAATCCACAGGGAGCAGTCAATGTCAGTCGTCAAGTGGGCAACCCATGGAGAAGACACTGCACTGCTGCCGAGTCACTTCGGTGGTGTTCAATGGCGCCTGCTCTGATCTAACATACGCAGGACACCACCTACTAAGCCCCCTACTGACGACAATAATTGCTTAGACGCGGAGCCGGCGTGAGTGAGCTCTCCTCCGGAGGGCGCCACCATGTCGGTCCAACGACAGCCCCCATGGACTCACCGATACCGGTGACCCCGACGGAACCAAACCAAGAGGACATCGAAAATGAGGTCATCATGAGAGCAGGGCATGAAGGGCCACAGAATTTGAGACATTTTTTTTTAATGCTGATCGAATACATATAAGGATGATTAAGAT
>JADBJO010007763.1:37519-50019 GCA_016801955.1 Conus betulinus
ATCCTCGAAGGTACTTTTGCTTTTGTGGGGTCCAGTTTGTTCAGCAGTGATCGTGTCAGTTCGCTCCGCTGGGTTTCTATATGTAAAGCTTATGAGAATAGGTTTCGATTTTTTTTTTCAGCTGTAATTCAATCCATAAGGATTCTACTTGGTATTTTTCAGAAGAAAGAAAGCCAGAAATACAACTAGCACGCAAATGGGCCTACATCCCAGCACAACTGGTTACCATTTCACTTAATAGTAGTAATAGATAAATCTATCAAAAGAAAACAGTTTGTTGCTCGCTGACCGAATGCTCCTAAACGGGGTGGGTCAGCCCCCACTACGTCACCTCACGCAAACAGCCACACTGACACATGGGTCCACTCAACTGATGGCAATAAAGGAGGAAGTCACTCCAAGCCCTGAAGCCACACAGCAGCAAAGAGAAGACTGTACGGCCCTTCTCCTGGAGATCTCCTCTTCCAGACCCGAAGCTCCACGGACAGGTGGGCTGCTCCCTCGTGGGGCGTGTGTAGTGACGTCCAGGACCTCCCTTGCGATGGACAGGAGCACCTGTGCTGGCTCACATTAAGCTGAGCAAACGAACGTCTGGAAGAAATCAAACCCTGTACTGGGGATCAATAGTGTGTTCACACATGTCTGCTCATGGTCGGTGGGAGTCATGAGGAGGTAAGGGTGGAGGCGTCACTACTCGTCGTCAGTCCGTGAGCAGGAGTGGGTGCGTGGGGAAATCGTAAGTCCTGTATGACATTTAAGCTAGCTATAGCTATAGATATATAAACTATAGATGTCCTTGCAGTTGTTTCTGGCCGTAGGAGCAGTGCATCGATTACCAAGAATTTCGTTTAACCCCAAAATAAACATATGTGGTCAAAAATAAATATAACTATATCACCTTGCAATTATGGCACTCTGATACGAAATGATAATACGAACGAGTAATACAGACACAAGACAAAACGAGACAAGACAAGACAAGGAGCAAACGCAATGAACTGGTGCATTGTCCACTACCCCCCCCCCCCCCCCCCCCCCCCCCCCCCCCCCCCCCCCCCCCCCCCTTAATTCTCACACTGGTCGCGTGCCAGCATTGTCGCGTACAGATTTCCCTGATTTTTCTTTCGACTAAAGGGAACTCACTCGTAAACAGTTGACAACATCATGGATTGAATTCTCCACTCTGTTACGAATAGTATCTACCGAACCTTAATGTTAGAAACTATATGGCTTAACGAACCAACATGTCTCTACACGCACAATGAAATTAATTCTTAACCACTAAATGGTTTATTAACAAAGTTACCAAACCAATGTAGGACAGGTAGTCCTCTTCAAAGTGAACACTTCTCCGAGTGGGTCTACAGGTAGTAGAGAACAAATTACCAAATCGACAAAAAAAAACCACATTATCTTCCTATTTCCCATGAGTGAAACGGCACTTTTCCGACTACCATGGCAATACTCTCTTTCGAAACTAAAAAAAAAAAAATGGCTTAAAAAAAAAAAAAAAAAAAAACCAAACTCTCAGCTGCTACACAAAAATGAATAAAACTTCCAAACTAAACCGGCCTTCACTATCTACATTAAACACAAACACTTCCAGTGCTGACCAACAGGATGGTGGACGGGGAAAAGAGGAAGAAATAAAGGCAGGACTGTCGCCCTACGCCAAAAACGGGACAACCCAGACCTCTTCAGACTGGACCCCAACGAAGACGACTCAAAGAGCTGGAATGCTCGTTGACAGCTCCCAATGGCGGAGACCGTGCTCTCCGATCAACGAACGACTCATGAGTAAACAGTAAATTGCCTACACACATCCTCTGCTAGCACCAGAACGGTAAAACAGTTGTCGCAGTGGTTCAAAATACACACATGTCCCACAAGTTTCGCGTGTCACAACAGGCGACACGCCACACTGAGGAAAGGTTGGGGGGGGAAGGGGGGGGGGGGGGGGGGGGGGGGGGGGGTAAAAATTGCACGGACAGCTCGTCTCACCTCTCCCCTGGTCAAAACACCAAGAGAACAGGGGAGGGAAGAGGCCGTCCTACTGTCATGACCTGTCAGCCGAACAGCAACGAGTGAGGCTACAGATGCACATTGCATTTGCTTGATTTTTTTTTTTTTTTTTCTTTTCGTTTGTTTGTCTGTGTTTGTTTTTTTTTGTTTTTGTTTTTGTTTTTGGCTGGTGGGCTCTGCAGTCATGAAATATGGGCTGGTTCACCCAAGGGAACACTCCCGTGGAAGTTCCTTCGTGTCACATCCGGTGGCTATTACACAACGGCATCTGCCAGGGAGCAATTATGTCCCTTGACGTCTTAATGGAATGTCTTGTGCGTGCATGCACTTATTTGAACATAGTGCAGGCTACCAAGGGTGATGCAGGATTGCTCACAGCTGGTTTGTTGGTCGGTTGAGGACAGTACTCCTTTGTGTCCCACCCGCACCTTAGAGTGTATCGTTTCCGGTCACAATTTTGGTGAACGTGTCATGGTTGCCTGTAAGTCTCTATCCTCAGAGAGCTGTCCTCAGCATGACCTGTCAGTGACAAGTCTGGTGAACATGTCATTGACCTTGCATGTCAGTTACAATCCATGGTGAAACAGTCAGTTCTGCCTGCAGGTCAAAGTCCGTGGTGAAATGGTCACCAACTTCACCTGCAAGTCATGACACGTGGTGACATGTCACTGATACTGCATGCAAGTCACAATCTTTACTGTCAAAAAACATTGCATGCAACTCACAGTCATGGGGAACATTGTTACATTGCCAGTACGTCACCTTTTGGGGCAACTGCACTTCGAGAGTTACATCTATTATGAACAGATCGCGTATAATTGTTTCAGAGTATTGTTTTTAGATCTGTTTTTTTGGAGTTTTCTTTAGATGTATATGTAGATCTGTATAGTTGGAGTTTTCTTCAGATGTATATTTAGATCTGTATAGTTGGAGTTTTCTTTGGCTGTATTTAGTCGCATGCGACTTTGTATCAGTCAGTCAGTGTGATCATCTGGGGAATTTCTGAAGGGGCCAGGATCATTCGAAAGTGCACAAAGTCTCCAGAAAAATCCAGAAGCTGTTTTGAAATGTATCATGCCTTTTCACCCGTGAGGCGACCTCGGTTTTCCTGACTGGTGTGGGCATTTTGGTTATCTGTATCAGGCCTACGTCATTGTTCCCGCCTTTCTGAAAAGTTCCATTCATTTTGATGCGCTAGTTTGTATTGACAGCCGATATATGCCTTGTTCCTCGATTTCATCATCCATACGTACCTGGGTTAAGAACTTGTCTGGAGAGAGTGATGCATGAATTTAGATTGAATTCAAGGACATGCATCCGTTGTTTGGTCGTCTGTCTGTCTGTCTGTCTGTATGTATGAATGTATGTATGTATGCCTTTCTGCTTGTTTGTTTGTTTTATCCGTTGTAAATGCCAGGTAAAGACAGATTTGTGATTTGAGGAAACATTGTGATGGTGAATCCCGTGCTCAGGGGACGCAACTGGCATCTAATCGACGTTTGATGCATTTCTTAAGACACTGAAGAACTTTATATATAATAACTATGTGAATGCATATAAGAGACTACAATAAATTTTTTTTTGTAAATGAGAAGTGTACGTCATATCGAGTTGTTACGTCAACATAGAGTTCAGACGCGCGTGACGTAAAGCATTCGCACATAATCTGGGAGAAGTGTTAACTCCTCAATAAAAAAAAAAAAAATTAAAAAAAAAAAAAAAAAACTTCCTCTTGTAAGCAAACATTTCATATTTCAGAGCGGCAGAGAGAGAGAGAGAGAGAGAGAGAGAGAGAGAGAGAGAGAGAGAGAGCAGAATTCATTCACCTAGCCCATCAGTGAGATCTTTAGGAAAAGGCGTGTCGAAGTTATTGCTGGAGCAAAAATCAGTGAGAAACAGAAGACAGAGAGAGAGAGAAAAAAAAAAAAAAGTGAAAGAGGAAGCCGGAGGGCGTGGCACTGTACCTGGATCTGTGAGAACTACTCGTCTTCCTGCAAACTTTTCACAACCCAAATCATTATCGACCAGCCACACTGCTGTTTTCTGGCAATGCTGGAATAAAAGAGCCGACAGGGGAGCGTTCTAGTCCTGTGGTGTATTTCACACTGTTTTTGACATAAGACATAGTGAATCTGTTGAGCAGACAGAACTTGTATGCCAAAACAAACACACTCGCTGAAGCTGAAAGGAGAGGGGGAAGTCTGTCAAAGCGTGCAGGTATGGCACAGTGAAAAAACAATGACACAAACAATTCTTTACCTCAGTGCTCTGTGTGTGTGTGTGTGTGTGTGTTAAAAGCGACAGAACTATCGCAAAAATGGGGGTTTGGGACGATGGAAATTGAGTCAATCACTGGAAGATAATAACTGGACAATTAATCAAACACTCGGAAATAATGCGAAGAAGTGGATAACTGTACAAAATGGGATCTGCCGAGACGGGGATCTATCGAGATGTACCCGTTCAAAATATCTTCAAGAGAGATGGAAGACTCGGGTGAAAACTGACGTCCCACTCTTAGAGATACTAGTTCTTTGACTTTGGAGCAATGGATGAGTAAATGACTAATTGTTATTAAATTTCTCTTCCACATACCCCGCTTATAGTAAGTCGGCCACAAGCAATTTCAGTTACAGTAATGGGAAACACACTGCTTCCCTGTCAGAGGTCTTCTTTTCTATTACTAAATACTCCCCGATTACTAGCAACTCGTTATAAGAAAACACTCCTTAAGTAAATGCATTTCTGGTTCCCCACAGGACAGACTCCTCAGTTATACTAAAATGAGAAAATGTCCACTTCATGACCCTTGTCTCTGCCAGAAACCTCCCCTCTAATTTACCGGATGTAGCCCAAATGCCCGCCCACGGCACAACAGGAATATGAGAAACGTGCCAAGCGTCAACCTAACTCCAGCAACAGAGCAACACGAGCTGTGCCACCGGCGAAACTTTTGTTACTGATATCCTTTGGGTGCTAACCACAGATGATGGAGAAAGGGAAGACAAGAAAGTCGTTGTCGTTGACAAGAAAAAAAAATCAACTTATTGATGAAGAAGAACCGTTTTCCTTAAAGAAAAAAAATCTACCATAGCAGGTTCAAGTTCATCCATCCACAGTAACTGCTGTGTTGAAGAACAAAGAAAGGTACAGGGCTGAATTCTAGAGCGGCACTGTAGACCCGTCGACACAACGACAACGTCAACCACAGCTTGCTGAGTAAACAGAGAACTCCTGGACTGGTTCGTCAATGCAAGGTGCTCTCTCTCTCTCTCTCTCTCTCTCTCTCTCTCTCTCTCTCTCTCTCTCTCTCCTTTTTATGATTACTTGACGTCTTCAATCTAAGTGAGACAGCTGTATTCTGGAGACTATTGCCACATTAGACACACTGTTTCAAAACGAGAAATGCCATGGTGACTAGGAAAAGATCACCGTTCTGTGATGCAGCACCATGATCAGCACGGAAAAACTCACCGCTAATGATCGAGAAATTCAACAAGCCCAGATGTTTCCATGGCATCAAGAAACTGCCTGTTGATTACAAGGCCAACGTCAAGGCGTGGATGACGGCAAACATTTTCAAAGACTGGCTGCAGTCATTTGACAGAGAGATGGACCGGCAGAAACACAAAGTTCTGCCGGTGCTTGACAACTGTCTGGCACACAATATCCCGCTGGTGCTAATTGCGAAGGATGTCCTCTTCTTGCCGCCAAAGTCCACATCACAATGACAGCCGTGTCATGCAGGGATCATTCAAAATATGAAAGTCCACTGTCGCACGGCCAAAGATCTCGAGCTGATGGTATATACAGATGCAGGAGGAGCTGCTGAAAATTACCAATTCACTCTACTTGACGCTGTGTGTACCTTAAAACAAGCATTGGACAATGTGAACCCAAGCACAAATGCAAATGCGTCCGCAAAGCTGAATTCAGGATGGATGAAACGGTGGCAAAAAGAGATGAATCGACAGAGGATGAATATGTGGACAGTGAGATTGAAAACCTCTTTTGATGAGTGCGACGATTTCACAAACTGGCAACTGGCACAGAAGATTCAACACCCTCCACGTCAGCTGCTCTAGAACCAATTAGGTCTACTGAAGAACACTTGATGAACAGGAAGACTTTGGGGGTCAAACTGAAAAGTGTCAAGAAAGACAGATTTTGGATTGTGTGTGGAAAATAAATATTTACTGCTTGCAGGCAGACTGCGGCTAAAAGCTCTTGAACTCGTTCAATGCATTTTGTGCAAACTGTCGAAAATCATTTTGCATGTACTGGACGTCAGAATAAAGTAACTGACTTTTATACCGAGAAAGACCCGGGAGAAAAAAGTTCAAGAGATAGATCCAGGACCCAGCGAGAGGAAACAAAGAAAAAGAAGACGTAGAGGGAAAAGCTGGCAAAAGAGAGATAGAGAGCATGGAAAGATCAGAAGAGGACATAAAGAGAATGGGGAGCAAGATTTGGGGTTTGGGGGGGGGGGGGGGGAGATGTTGCAGAAGTGGGAGGAGCTTATGAAAGAATGATGAGAGAAGATGAAGGAGAGGGTAGAGAGGGACAGGGGGCTGAAGGGAGGGAGAGAGGAGATGCAGGGGAAGAATGAAGGATTGTTAAAGGGAGAAGGAAAAGACAAGAGAAGGAACGAAGGCAGGAAAGGAGTTGAGGAGAAAGAGGATGAAGGAATGAGGGGAGATGGCCAAGAGGAGAGAGAGAATGATAAGATGGTCAGGGAAGATGTAGAAAAGGAGAGAAACAATGGGGGGATGGTGGGAGGGAATTGGGATGAAGATCTTTCAAAGAAGGAAACGTTCCGCATGATACGAGTTCACTTGAACAATAATAGCAGAAACTTTGAAGACATGCTGACCATTGCGAATCGTTACGGTACAACACTGATAAAGCACCCGGTAACGGTAGGTTGCATCCCTTCAAAGTTAACTTAAGATGAAGATTCAGCAGAATGGCTGCCCACTGACGCACCACGCGCCACAGCCATGCAGATATATGGTGACGGCAATTGCCTAACCCCGTGTGCGCCTGTAGTGGTCTACTGCCATCAAGAATGTCACGATGACATGCGAATACGTGTCGTTTTAGAAACAACCGCAGAAATGGCTGAGTATCTGGGCAACACAAATTTGAAAGGAGTGTCTGAGTTGGATGAAGATCTGCTAAAAGTTCATGCCATGTACTCTGAGCATTGTCATGGCCAGAAACTTTCAGACCAGACTGTCAGATCTCTACCTGAAGCAGAAGTTGCGCAGTGCGCAAAGCTGGGGTCCTACATGAGAATTTGGCAATTGCACGCTCTAAGTAACATCCTGAACCGCAAGTTGATGTCCGCGTATCCTGAGCATGGAGGTGCCACGGTCAGAAGGCACCTCACCGATGGACCACTCCTTTCCCAGAGCCGTCTTCTTTTCAGTGGTCTCAGATGGCCATCATGTGGACATCCACTCTAAGAAGGGAGCAGAGAGCTAAAGACTGGTGGGTGAACCATTTCATTGTGTGCGTCCCACACACGGCATGATTTTTGTTGTTGTTGTTGTTGTCGTTGTTGTGGTTGTTGTGAGTGTGTGTGTGTGTGTGTGTGTGTGTGTGTGTTTGTGTGTGTGTGTGTACGTGCGTGCGGGCATGCGCGTGTGTGTGTGTGTTGTATTGTGTTGTGCTGAGTTTATGATTAAGGTTGTGTTGTTGTTAACTTTATTTTCATAGTGTCCAAAGACAGGGCAGATATCTGTTACATAACAAAAGTACCCAAATACAGGGCAGATATCAGGCATCATCACGGGAGTTCAAGTTACTCTGTGATACTATACGCTGTATTTTCATTTATGTTCATTAGGCGTTACGTCTTTAGTACATGTTTGCCTATTAGGCAGTTTCTTTCTTTGTATCTCGTGGTTTGGTTGTTATCAAACATATTTCTCGTTCGAATTTGGGACATGTTTTCATTTTCATAGTCATTGAAGCACGATTTTGAAAACAATGTATTTACTTTTTGCTATTTTTTGGTTGCCTATTTAAGCTTAATGAACTTAATTTCGACTTTGGAACAAGATACAAAAAATAATCAAAACTTTCTTATAACCAGTGACATTGGTTATAAGAAAATTCTGTTATAGTAAGAGAAAAAACTTTGCTCCCTTCGACTTAACTATAAGCAGGATGTGCTGTATTTTGTGCTGAGAACATTTAAACAAAATCTATGCATCAGGCTGGAAACTGACCTAAAACAAGATCCGAACATGAAATATGAAAGAGGTTTCATTTTTCTTTTGTTCTTTGCATTTATGCAGTGCTGACTGTAATGAGACTTTAGATTTGTCAGTTTCTTTGTCAACATTTTTGTATGACACATCCACTAAACAGCTATAACCTTCTTATAAATCTAACCGTATCTTAACGGGAACTGACCATCCTGATTGTCTCCTCCTTTTCTTGCAACTTGATCCGCCCATTTACGTCAAACAATTCCACAATGGAAAGGTACCCAACTGACAGTTACGCTGATGCCTTTCAGTGATAAAGATGAACAGTATGTTCAATTGTAATTATCAATTCCTATCGTATTTTCTGGTTTAGAGATTTAAGTGCCTGTAAGACCGATGTAGAATCAACGCATAATAGCATTTGGAATACGTTTTCCGGAAAATCAAAAATGTATTCAGGGCCTTCAATACTGCAACTAATTCATCAGTAAAAATCGAAACAATTTCACATTATGTGAAACCGTTTCTCTACTTTTAAAACTGGTCTAACCAAGACAGCCCCCTTTTTCTCTGTTTCCAAGCACAAATCAAGCACCAATCAGTATAAATCTTAAATGTTCAGGCTACTTGTTATCAATATGTGAGCAGACGGAACTTCATGGATATTAGGTGAATCATTTTTGGATAAATTTGTGTGACTGATGTCAATCTTCAAATTGTTCATCTCCCACGAAGGTGCAGGTGAGTAGGAAGCTTTTGTTGCTATTTCCTTTCTGTCTAATTTTGATTTCTTAAAAAGGTCTGGAGTTAACGTGTTTATGGATTTTAATGACTGGGTGAATTTAGCTCTTTTAGCAAAATGAAGATCGGACCTCATACGAACTTCGGCCTCTGTGACATTTCGAACGACGAGGAACTTAGTAAAACATATATGGCAGCAGAAAGAGTTCTTAGCTCATCAGTAGGGTAAAACACCTGCTTCTTTATAGGTTAATAAATTTGAGGCATGAAATGAGATTCTTAAGGAAAGTTTATAGGCTTTGCAGTCATTACTTTGTATTTTAGTTACTAAAATTAATGTTGTTGAGCACTGAAAACTACAACCGAGCATACGTTAATTTGGAACGCACAAGTGACTTTGATAGAAATATTAACATTTTTGTATCCTGTCCCCATTTTTGTTTGCGAAACATTTTAAAGAGGTTTGAGCTCTTTCGTGCTTTAGTTAGTATATGCTCAATATGGCTGGTCCAGGAAAGTTTTGATGTAAGAGAGACACCTCAAAACTTGGTTGTTTGAGTATATCGTATGACTGAACCATGGATAGAAAATATAGGAATTGTTTTCAGGGTTGTATCCTGAATTAAAAAGCATCATATTGGTTTTGCAAGAGATAATGAAAGACCAATTTCAGCCTTGCCTTTACTTATTGATCGAGTTCGTGTTGGCATAACTTCTTGGTGTACATCAGAGTTGTTGTGGTTGGAGTTTTTCTTTTCGTTGATACTTTCATCCATAGACATATGCCATCGTCATATTGAACTAAAACTGCATCTTTCGATAACCCTCTAGGAAGGTCTGACATTAAAATATTGAACAAAATAGGGGCAATGACTTTTCCCCGAGGGAGGCCGATATGAAAGAGATCTATACGGAGTAAGCATTCCCAATCCTATTGGAGGTAGGCAACTTCTCTTTCATTAAACATGACGACATGAAGAAACATCACGTCAGGGACGGCATTCACCCCACCACAAGAGGCTCCAGCATACTGGCTGGCAACACTGGACGTTGTGTCCGAAACCTGGTGTGGGAAACCCGAAACGGCCTGCGTGTCAGCCCAGATTCCACCGTCCCCAGTCCTACCCTGTCCCTCACACCATGCCTGGCATAACCGCTTCTATGCTTTGAATGACTGGGACATGCCTCACCAACATTTGTGATGACTTTTGTCTCAGAGATCAAGATTCCCTGACATGTACGAAGCCGAGAATTTTCCATTGTTCTTTGCCATCAATGACTTTATGCCCACTAGACATCTATTTTTTGTAGAATTAGTTGATTTAAGCTATTGTTAAACATATCGATTTTTTTTTTTACAAAAATTTCTCTACTTTTCTTCTCATGCACCTCCTTTGCTTCACTTTTTCTATATAATTGCCCCCCCCCCCCCACCCCCCCCCCCCCCCCCACTCAGTATATGCAAATCTCTGTGACCACCTTGATTTCTTATTTAGCATAATATAATAGTTCACCAATAAATGAGCAGAACTGATGTAAATATGTTTGATGTATTCCAGTGGGACTGTCGTTCCCTTGTTAAAAACTGAGACTGTTTGGATCAACATCTTATACAACACGATCACAATATTATATCTATTCATTCCTTCAATGTTGAAAAAGAAAAGCTGCCAAAGACGAATAATATACTATCATCCGCCAATCCATCAAAAGGATGATACTACTGGGAAAGTCTCTACGGCTGTTGATGTGTGTGAGGGGATTCTTACAATCTTTGCCCCAGTCCTGCACCATCTGATCATAGTTTCTTTTTCGTTTAGTTGACCGCAGCTACTTTTTGTCAAGAGACTTGAGATCTAAAAGTGCAAAACTTCTGTGTAGGTAATTAAAAGCGA
Source organism: Conus betulinus (assembly GCA_016801955.1). Classification (NCBI taxonomy): domain Eukaryota; kingdom Metazoa; phylum Mollusca; class Gastropoda; order Neogastropoda; family Conidae; genus Conus; species Conus betulinus. The sequence continues at coordinate 48,396 of JADBJO010007763.1, forward strand.
GGAGATCGGATTAACCCAAAGACGTTTATCGGAATCAATTCAAACTTAGTCATGGTAAAAGGTGTAAAAGCGGAGAAAGAGGGGAAGGGGGGGGGGGGGGGGGGTATTGTCGCACCTGAAATCAAATACACGTGGTTGCCACTTGAGCTTCTTTTTAATGGTCAGTCTTTTGTGATGAAGGTTTCCCTGTAGAAATAATTTACTTTTGGTTGTAAGGATGACTCGTGCGGACTATATCCGGTCACAATGCTTGGAGAATTCAGGACAGTGTGTGAACCATGTCGTACGACAACTAGTCAAAATGAAAGAAGCCTTCAGAACAGTGTGTGAACCATGTCGTACGACAACCAGGCAAACTGAAAGAAGCCTTCAGAACAGTGTGTGTGACCCATGTCGTAGACGACAACCAGACAAAATGAAAGAAGCCTTCAGTAAAATAAATTCTGGAACTTTCTGGGAACTCTGTAGTTTTGGGATGATTCTGGTATTTTAAAGAAACTTTCGGAATTCTTATATAATCGATGAAGACGATAGACAAAGGTCACGTGGAACTTAACACAATTCACACACACACACACACACACACACACACACACGCACACACACACACACACACACACACACACACACACAAACACACACACACACACACACACACACACACACACACACACACACACACCACACACACAGGAGGAAGATTTGCCAAGGAAAGATTCCAGTCAGATGATTACGTATTCATTCTGCCAGGCAAATGATGGAACATGTTCTGAGAGAGAGAGAGAGAGAGAGAGAGAGAGAGAGAGAGAGAGAGAGAGAGAGAGAGAGAGAGAGGTGCGTGCATAAGCATGCATTTATAAACAACACACAAGCGCGAAAGGAACAAAAATAATTATTTATTCTAGATTTTTAAAATGTAGAGACAGTTCAAACACTCTTTTCACGTATTTAGTTTCGACCATGATGATATTAATTACATTTAAAGGCTGCTTTGCGGTAAAAAACGGGATTTCTGAAGTTAAGAACAACAACTCTATGTAGAAAAATTCCATTTAGGCTTCAGACTTTTCTGACAGTAATTAAAGGAAGCATCTAATTATGACAAAAGTAGTACATTGATGTATCCTCTCATAGTAAAGCAGCATTGATCAGACAGATTAAGTCTGCCAAATCACGTTTTAAACATAGATTTGATGATGAACTCTTTAAGACATTAATCTGAATATAATCTACAATCAGGTGGATATTAGTTTTCTTTTAAATTTGAAGAAAAGGACAAGGTAGTTGTCTGACATTCGAAAACGAAACTGGTGTTTTGGGTTTAAATAGTAACGGTACAATGATCAACTTTGCACTTGTAGGCCTAACTTGAAATAAAACTGGTGTTTTGTGTTTAAGTGGTAACAATACACTGATCAATCATAGACTTGTAGGCCCAACATGCGGGGTTAACTAGCTGCTTAGCTATGACAAGGAAAGCCCAGGATGACTACATCTGAATGGCAGAGACTATTCTCAGTCATCTTTAAATGAGTTACTGTGTGTATACTTGACTAAGGTTCTCTTCATTCCGTCAGCTTACATTGCTATGAGATGTTTTGATCTCACAGTTTGTCATCGTATG
>JADBJO010007763.1:55019-57519 GCA_016801955.1 Conus betulinus
ACGTTTGAAAAAGAAAAAAAACACAACAGACAGAACAATTCGTGATTGTAGGCCTGAAAAGGGAAACGTGCATACATGAATGAGTTGCGGTGTTCCCTAAAGCAGACATGGTCAGAATGACCAGAATACAGTAACGACTTGAGATGTTCACATAACGTACCAAGTGGTCAAATCAAGTATTGTTTAATGAAATGATTCTTCTCACGTCTATGGGATAATAGACATAAAACGATCATAATGCAGATATTCAGACAAGTTTTCAGCACTAATAATGGACAAAAAATAAACAGCCTCACTGGCGTGAATGTTAGCTCAATCTGTGGTACATACTCATACGACACCACGTCTACAATACCACACACTCCGGTATACCATACCTAAACAGACACAAGTTAATTCGGTCTGACAGTCCCTGCTGCTGAGCAAAGACAACCAATTGATGACGTTGGTGATGACGCCATAGGTCACGAGGACAGGAAATATCCCGGCATACAGCACAAGCTCTACAATTTCCGTCACATGAGGACTGACGATATTTCGAGGATTGTTGCAAGGTAAGAACACTTGGTGGGGCAATATTGATGGTTGATTTGTGTGGTTGGTAAAAGAATTCGCACTGGATGTAATGTCTCCAAAATCTGCGTGGTAAGTGTCTGTGGCATTACCGTGTCGTTCATCCTGGAGGGTAGTAAGCCACCTGGAGCACCAGTTAGCGCCCTCAAATCTGCCAAAAAGAAACGCGTCACTTTCACCTGTCTGCATACGTCCAGTTACGTGGAACCTGCCAATCCTGCAAACCTTAACATCAGACATGAAAAACCACATGAACATTTGAAAGTACACTCACGTTTATGTCTAACCTGAAGCCTGTGGGAATTTCTGAAAGAGATTAACATCTTTCACTTGATCTAAGATTTTACAGAGGAAAGATTTTTAACAACATTTCCAGTGTGTTTTCAAAAGGTGTGTTTAAAACGGTACTGTGAATCAGGTTTCTTTTTTTTTTTCTTTATGAATTGTAAGTTCACTTCAACGTGGTAAGAGCTCTGATGTGGCCCTTTGCAGTCGGCTGGATTATAAGCAACATTACCATCACCATGCCTGTGCATGCATTATGTGGAAAATATATTATTACCACACAGTGGTGCAAAAGTAGGCTGACAGTGACTATTACCCTTCAACATGTAATTCTGCAGTCAGAACATTCCAGCACAAAAAGACACACTGTATTTTTCACATTTCCAGTCATTCTTTAGGATCCGCTTTCTCTCCTCGTCTGGCACATGGCCTGCCATAATGCATCACTATCCTGTGAAAGGAAACAGTAAATAAAGGCATTTTTAAACAAAAATAGGACTTTCAAGTTACATTTACCCCCCCCCCCCCCCCCCCCCCCCCCCCTCCTGTTTAAGTAAATGAAGCTATTGAAGTGATTGAAGATAAGTCAATTGCTCGTTCATTATCATTGTCCTAATTGTTTTGTATCTTGCCTGAAGAAGACCTAAAAGGTCGAAATGCGTCGTGCTTTTTTTTTCTTGTGATTCGTTTGTCCACGTTTTTCTTGTCGGTTTGATAACATTTATTTAAGATTTATTTCTAAACAGATATTCTCTGGGTCTGTTCCAACACAAAGTACTACTGATAAGGGAAGCAGGTACATTCTATGACACATTGCTTCCAGTTATGTCAGACACCTCCAGACTGAAAGCTCTCCTTTTGCACGGTGTGGCCGGTCTCTGTTAAGAGAATAAACAGCAAAAAGAAAAAAAAAAAAGAAAAAAAAAAAGAAAAAGAAAAAAGGGGTGGGGTGGGTGGGGGGGGGGTGGGGGTGGTTGGGGGAGAAAAGAAAGGAGAAGTGCAAGAGGTAAGGTAGGTTAGTTTCCGTGGGGACTACTCGACCAAGCTTGTTAGTAAATGAACTACACCAAGGCGGCATCCTTTGAACACAACACACACACTCTCTTTCATTGTGATGTTGTCTGCATGCTCTCGATGTGTACACAGAGCTTGGAAGGCGAAAGCAGTGCGTGTTTTAATGTTTGTTGTTGTCGTTGTTGTTGTTGTTGTTGTTCTTCTTCTTCTTCTTCTTACTATCATTATTTTTTTCCATGATCATCATCAGCATGATATCATTATCTCCTTATTATTATCTTCATTATTGTTAGTGTTATCATTATTATTGTTGTTGTTGATATTATTATCACTATCATTATTATCCAGAAAATGTGTTCGCCGAATGACGTTCAAGACATACACAATAAACAGGAACACACATCATGTCACAAGCGAAGTAAATTAGAACAACGTGCAATACACAAAAACACACCCCGCAATCACAAGCTCACTCCCCACCCACGCTTACCCCCACCACCCAGCCTCACCCCTCTCTCACACTCCCTCTCCACCCATCGACCGCCTCCAAAACAGGAACAATCACCATGACATGATTAAATAATAATTGTTGAGTCTTCCTCTCAAGACTCAACACAAAATCGGAAGT
>JADBJO010007763.1:70019-75019 GCA_016801955.1 Conus betulinus
CATTGGTAACTTGATCTGATGATTCCTTGTTTGTTTGTTTCCTTGTGTGACACACACACACACACACACATGTGCGAGCGCGCGCGCACACGCGCGCGCACACACACACACACACACACACACACACACACACACACACACACACACACACACACAATTATAGACAGATTCACGTGTGCACGTGCCTGAATTAGGATAAGAAATTACCACAAGCCCTTAAAAGGCGTACACTCTTTGACTGTAATTTATGGATTCAGTGACGCAGAGTATTTATAGCTAAGTGGATCGGTTTCGAGTGAACCACAGATAGATAATAATTATATGTAAATGCTGTGCTCGCAGTGCATGTGACTTCGTGACTCGTTTCCAAAGGGGTTTCTGTCGCCATTTGCTGACGGGATGTCGTCTACTCTATTCAAATCTCTACTCTATTCAAATAAGTCGAACTCCTGACAAGGGCAGTCCTGTTTGGCGTTAATTATTCTCATGCTTCCCGTGAATTTACTCACTGGCTCATACAGCTGCATTCAGCTGAGCTACGAGATTCCAAGCAGCCAATCGTGAGAACGTTTTTGGAGAAATCGGTAATATCACGTAACGCTACAAATGCTCTTCATATACATATATACATATATATATATATATATATATATATATATATATATATATATATATACCTTTTATACATATATTATCTACACAGATATAAAACCAGACACTTATGCCTTCTATCTGCATAGAGAGAGTGGTGTAAACCTTAGAATACATCATAGTGCCGGCCGCCTTCCTGACAGCCTCGTTTTCATTCAACGTCCGTTTTGCGCGCAAGTTGAGGAGAATGTTGTTTATCTTGGCTGAAAAGCACAGAGGTCGAAACGCGACGTGTTATGTCTTGTAATTTGTTTATCTCTTTCGTCCGGCAGAATAACATTTGTTTTCTTTCAAGTTCATCAATACGCCCGAGGCAAAAAAAAAAAAAAAAAAAAAAAAACATCCCTGTACACGACACATTTGCCGTTTAACCTTTCCCGTACATCACCTTCATTTCTGCGTGCCATACGTCGTTGATCTCCGGAGACCCAAGCTTTTTACGAAAAGAATAAACCCTTGCCGTACACCGTGGGTCTCCACGGACCCTTGTTGTCTTCTGAAGGAATGAACCTCTGCCGTATATCGTGGGTCTCCGCGGACCTTTGTTGTCTTCTGATGGAATAAACCTTTGCCGCTATGTTGTAGGTCTCCTCAGACCCACGACGTACTGAGCCGGTTCTGTTTTTGTTGACTCTTTTTCTTTGAAATGATGACGGGTCTGGCCAGGACCATGACGTACGGCACTCGGGTGTTCGTCTTCGAGAGTACGGATCTGCGACGTACTGGGACTTTTTATTTTGGTTTACTCCTTTATTTACCAACCAAAACAAAAATGTTTGGTACAGATGCAGGACCATGGCTTGTTGACAAAGTCGTACAATTTGATGGAGATAGTTTTTTTTTAAAAATGTACCCAGTTATCGATTGAAAAGCATGACTGTGGGTCGTTGCAGACCCACGACCCATGTGTGAAAGGTTAAGGGGAATGGAGCATGCGCCTGAACTCCTCTCCTCTGAGTGCTCTGTCTGCTTTATGACAGCTCAGAGTGGAGGCAGCCTGAGGACCAGCAACCAACAGCTGTTTCGCTCTGTTCAGACTCCATCAGGCTTGATACTGGATCTTGCTTACCTGCTAATGAGAAGCATTTCCGCGTTAGCAAAAACGAAATGAGAGAGATTCTTCTACCTTCACGAAAACCGTCCGCAGAAACCAAACATGCGCTACTCAGTGAAGGGAAAACACAAGCATTTTTTTTATTTCAAATTGACAAACAAAATACTCGTTAGTTTTTAAACAACGATGGATTCTTTAGGGGGAAAAATGAAAATAAAAAAGAGCAGGGGTCATTCTCAAGAAATGAAATTTAAAACAAAAGAGTGAAGGTGAAGACGGAGGGAAGAAGGGGAGAAAGATTGATTGGGGGATTACTGTAAATTCAGAAGAAAACACTTAAAAGTTCCATTCCACGCACACACACACACGCACGCACGCATGCACACACACACACACACACACTCACAGAGAGACACAGAGAGAGAGAGAGAGAGAGAGAGAGAGAGAGAGAGAGAGAGAGAGAGAGAGAGAGAGATGTGGTTAAATCACACAATACCCTTTTGTTCGTTGCCTTTCACTAGTTCGCTTTAAGCAGACATACTTCCTGGCATACGATGAGTCTCATATGTACACCTACGTCATACAGAACCAGGAAGTTAGAGTGGGAGGGAGGGAGAGAGAGGGAGGGAAAGGGAGCGAGGGAGTGAGAGAGTGAGAGAGAAAGGGAGGAAGAGAGAGAGAGAGAGGAAGAGGGAGGGAGAGAGAGAGGGAGGGAGGGAGAGAGGGAGGGAGGGAGAGAGCAAGAGAGGGAGAGAGGGAGGGACAGAGAAAGCGAGGGAATGAAATCATCTAAAGGCCTTACTTATTGTACACCACAGATAGTTCAACCGAAAGAAAACAAACCGTAAGATCTCTACGCTGTGTGTGCAGCATGGTCAGTTTGACTTTGGTGAATTTATGAAAATGTTTAAACGTTCACTATTTGACAGGGGTAGCGGTAGGTTTGAATCGCACAGGTCTTTTTAAAACTATCTTCGAAAAACAGAGCAACATATTTCGCTTATTGCCACATACTGTTTCAGGGTAGCAATGTCACAAATTCGATTCGGGATACTTCTTTTGAATAATAACATGTATACCATTATTTCTGTTTCATCTTTATTTACATTAAGTTCTATATTGTCACAGCAATGGGCATAATAACTAACTAACAGTGATTGTAAACAGTGTGATTAAACCATGTCGTCTACAAATTGTAAGATAAACAGTTCCACTATATCTGGCATCAAGTACATTTCATGCCTTACTCTTTCAGACATATGGGCTATTAACTGATTTATGAATATTGAAAATAATGTAGGGTTTAACACATAGCCTTGTGGGACACATATACTGAACATTAAAATAACTATGAAAAATTAAAGTTAGCTCTGACGCAAGATAACAGAGAACAATACATAGCACGTGATGAATTAAACCAGTTTTCCTCCAACACATTCATTCCGTAACCATTCGAGAATATTGTCTTGGTGTGCATAGAATCAAAGGCACTCTAAAAGTCAACAAAATGGCAGTTTCGCTCAAACGTATCTGGGCTACTGAATGAAGATTAACAATCTGATCCACGTGAAAGAAAATATGAAATGAGGCATGGACCAGCGAATAGTAATTACAAATAGGTTAACTCTTTTCCTTGTTTGCTCTGTGTACTCTGTGCTGTCACGTCTGCTGGGCGTTTCGGTGACGTAAGCAGCATTCCTTTGGAGTTACGTTTTCTTGTGGGAGGAAGAATTACCCTACTTGTTTGTCATCTACTATTTGATCGACCATAGAGTAGTTCTAGCGAAATCATGCTTGACTCTGAGAAACCTTTTTGTTTTCTTTTTACTATTTTTTATTATGTTACATTTAATATAAAGTAAAAGCATGTGCTCATTGTGCCAAAAAGTGAAACACATCTATAATTGTTTGATTAATTTCTGTCTCCTTTTTCATGACTTGGCATTATGATAGCTTTGGCTCAGTCAAAAGTATTTATCCTAAACACTGAGGTAAAAAGAGACATTGAACCAATTGACAAGGACATTGATGACTTTTAGATGCATTTTAAAGTATCTATACCATTCAGTTATGTCAATATTGTTGATATTGTTTCTTTGCTCGCCGTAACTCACTTTTTTCCAGCTCCCAAAACACAGAGGAATTTTTATGTAGTTTTCCCCAGCTGTTCAATTTTTTTTCGTACCTAAAAAAATTCTAGCCTTGCTTTTTTAACATGAATTTGTGTTTCTGTCTTGATCGGCGTACTCCTTCCTATCTTCTAGTACCCGTGCTGAACTAACGTGTGGAGCTTTTGATGAGTTTTTGTTTTTTAGTTGGAGTATATTCCTCATCCAAACCGCCCATTGGTCTTTACATTTTTGTAAAGGTAACTTGCAATTTTCAAACATTCTACAAATGTGTCATCTACATTATGTTCTATTTCTGTCGTTGTCTCTTGTCAATTTCTTTGAATTTTACTCTCTGTTAACTCTCGCATGAATTCCTTTTTTCTTTGTCATATCCCTCTCAAATCTTTTCAAGAATTTTTTGTGTTTCTGTTTCTTGTACATACATTGTTGTTTCCAGTTGACAAATCATCAGTTCTAACGTTTAATGTAATGGGCAAAAGTCTTATTCAAGCACTTTTTTTCAACAAAAACGGAACATTTACATTATGACGCAAACTTGTCACATGGCATGATGAAATAACACACTGGCTCCAAAGCTAGAAATGTCAATGAAACTATTATGAAAAACATCTTCAAATAATCCAGTAATGATAATACAATCATACACACTGCACAGGTCTATCAGTTGTTCGCCAGATGTTTTGACAATATCATTTTGCGATTTTCTTAGACACTGGTGAATTCGCTCACAGACATATCTTCGAATTAATCGGCTGACTGGGGGTACCTTTGAGAAGCAGTTCTGGAATTTAAGTCACCATTAGTAGAACAAAGAAATCGGCGAGCTCATTTCGCAGATATGATAACGATTCTTCCAAAACTTCTATTCCGTATCTGCTTTTGAAGCGTTGCCAAAAAAAGGTTGAATCGATTGAAGGAATGTAGCAAGAAATGACATTATATCTGTAGATACTTCAGAAAGCAATTTGTTTATTTTCAGCACAGTTTAGAGGGGACACACACACACACACACACACACACACACACACACACACATATATATATATATATATATATATATATATATATATATATATATATATATATATATATATATATATATATATATATCATAAATAGTATCAAAAACATCCTGAAGAGAGCGAAAGCTTGAAACAAGCTTG
>JADBJO010007763.1:87519-92519 GCA_016801955.1 Conus betulinus
CGGCCATACATACAAATTTCACTCGTTTTGTTGGGTAGATAGGATTTAAACCCTTGCCTGTCTATACAGGGTGTGTTTGCAGGAGTATCAGCCCTGCGTACGCAGAAAAAAAAAAAGATATTCAGAAACTGGAGGGCCAGGAGGTACAAGCGCAAGCATACAAAGCAGCATTCTTTCATTCGCATGTGGTACAGCTGATCTGTGTTGATTAAGCCTTCAAAATAATGTACACCACTACCATAGGAACCCGATTTCTTCAGGCCAGTATTTTCGAGATACAGGACGCTAGATGTCGCTTATCTCTGTTAGTCTTTGTCATCAATTCAACACAGATTTGGCTGCTGGCAAGAAATGGCATCTTTCTAAAGAGCAGACCAAAATTGGCGATTTCTTTCTTACTGATGAGTTGAGACAATGACAGCGATGGTCCTCTGTGCAGTTCTTTGGGTTTTGTTTTTTTTTTCTCCTCAGTTCAAGTCTTGTATATGCACACGATACTATTTACAAGACAAACACAGTCACTTCAGGTGATCGTGTGTCAGTGAAGATGGACTACACCAATACATACATACACACCGGTGTAGTAGAGTCGTCTGAGTTGAGAAGTTGGCTGGCTTAACAAGAAGAAGCAGTAATGGAGGCGGTAAATGGGACCCCCATCATCACGTTTAGATTTTCCATCTGAGCTTTGGCCTTCCATCATCTGTTGACGGTATGAGTGGAGAAGACTTGACAATGTGACGTGTATCCGGCTGTTGACGGCATCGGTGGGAGAAGACTTGAGTCGTATGACGTGTATCCGGCTGTTGACGGCATCGGTGGAGAAGACTTGAGTCGTGTGACGTGTATCCGGCTGTTGACGGCATCAGTGGAGAAGACTTGAGTCGTGTGACGTGTATCGGGCTGCGAAGGATTCGTTTTCGTTTTCAGCTACTCGTTGTCTTTCGTGGCCACGACCTGATGTGTGTGTGTGTGTGTGTGTGTGTGTGTGTGTGTGTGTGTGTGTGTGTGTGTGTGTGTGTGTGTGTGTGTGTGCCTCCGTGCTCGTGCGTATGCGTGCGTGTGCGTTTGTGTTTGCGTGCATATGCGCGTGCTTGCGCGCGTGTGCGTGTGTGTGTGTGTGTGTGTCTCTGTGTGTGTGTGTGTGTGTGTGTGTGTGTGTGTGTGTGTGTGTGTGTGTGTGTGTGTGTGTGTGTGTGTGTGTGTGTGTGTGCATGCTTGCGAGAGTGCATGTCTGTGTCTGTATTTTTTTTGCATCCGCGCAGTACCCAGAAACGTTTTGAGGTGGTTGAAGGCATGCCTTCTCTGAAACAAAAACAACAATACAGGTTTAAATCCTTATTGCTGCAACACAACAGCCAGACATAACGACGCTGATTCTATAATGCCGTTAATATGATTACAACAACCACAACAATGATAACAACCGCAAAGGTTTTAAAACCCTTATCATTGCAACCCAACAGCCACATGTAACAAAGCTGATTTTATAATGCCATAAAAGTAATTACAACAACAATAAGAGAGAGAGAGAGAGAGAGAGAAGAGAGAGAGAGAGAGAGAGAGAGAGAGAGAGAGAGAGAGAGATTGCGCTTTGCTCACTGTAATTCACCGGTTTTCTTAGAAAGTCATGTGTCTTACATGATATGTGCATGTTCGTCATGTCATACGGAACTGGTAAGTCAATGATCTAACAACAATGACACCGTCACTTAAAATAAAGTTGTCCGGATGGCTGAGTTATTTTCCACATAAGAGAGAGAGAGGGACAGAGATGGAGAAGGGAGGGATAGACAGACAGATAGGCAGGAACACAGGCGGAGGACAGACACATAGAGAGGGACTGACAGAAAGACAGACAGACAGAAAAAGAGAGATTGAGATACAGAGAGAATATGGAGAGGGGACACTGGGAAAGAAAAGGAGAGAGAGAGAGACAGACAGACAGGCAGAGAGAGAGAAAGAGAGAAAAAGAGACAGAGAGAGAGAGGACATTATCCGTCGCACACACACACACACACACACACACACACACACACACACACACACACACACACACACCACACACACACCACACCACACACACACACACACACACACACACACAACAACACACACACACACACACACACACACACACACACACACACACACACACACACACACACACACACACACACACACACACACACACACTAACCATCTACTTTCTGCACAAAAAGAGGTAGCACTCCCTGCGGAACACGACAGAACAGAAGCTGTAGACGAGGGGGTTGACCGCGCTGTTGATGAAGAACGACCTCAGGGCGATCTGCTGTAGATTCTTCACCCAGAAGCTGGCCTCCTCGATCTTTTTACCCCGGTACATAGCAGCCATGGTCAGATAAAAGGCAGGTAACTGAGAACGTACGTGGCGGTCAGGATAAACATCATCAGAGTTGTGCGCGTCGGCAGCTTCTGTGTGGGTTTAGTAGCGCTCTGCTTTTTGCTGGGTTCCAGAGGCCTCCTTTGATGGGGGTGTAGGGGATTTGCAAGCACTGGCCACCGTTGCTGATTCTCTCGGTTTTCTGACAGCCAGCATTTGTACCCCCTTTTCCCCAGTGGTACCGGAAGTGCCTGGGGTGACGTCATCAGCACTCGCATCGCCGGGACAAGATTCTGGCTCCAGCTGGGAGCTGGTTTCTGTTCCTGAAATGTTTGGGAAGGCTGCTACTGGTCTGCAGATAGGAACTCGCTGTGTTGTCTGGGTCAGAGGAGGTGGTGTTGCTGTGTCCTGAGTCCATGGTGATGCTGATCTTGCCTGCTTTGTACTCGACTTTCTTTTCCGACTTTTCATGACCCTGTTCCGTCAGGTTGATTCCTCGTTGATCTTCCGAACCCTTGTGTACCCCCTGGTTGGTGTTGTTGCTCGAGTCATCATCAGACCGTTGACTCTGTCTGATCTTGGCGTTCTTGAGCAGGCGTTTTCTTGTGTCGCCCACAGTGCCGCCCAATTACAGCGTAGCAGACGGACATTGTGGTCACGCAGATGATGAAAGTCAGACTGGTGCTGGCGTTGTAGATGACAAACAAGAGGGATCCCACATGTTTGTCAGCAATGGAACAAGTCGACCCCGTCATGTTCCCCGTGATGTTGGAAATCTCGATGGGAATCGTCTGAATTCCTCTCAACACTCCATAGGGAACGGCGTAACAGGCGGAGAACACAGCCAGGCAGATGAGCTCGATGTACACATGTTTGACAGCTCTCGGCTTCTTCGTCGACTGGCAGATCTTTCTCCGACGATCCACCGCGATGGCGACAAGGATGAAGGCGCCCATCAGTGCCAGCAATCTGGTGATGTATCCAAAGAACTTACAGCCAGCATCGTCGTCAAAGTCGTACTGGAAGCGGAATTCGTAGATGTCGCTGGGTAAGGCCAGGCAGTTGCTCAACAGATCGCAGACACTCATGGCCAGAATGTAAGTCCTCGTCACGCTGGGTTTGAACCGCTTGTAGTACACCACAAAGGTCAAGGTGTTACCCACCACACCAGCCACCATGAGGAGAACGAGGTAAGCCACAGTGGGGCTCACAGAGGCCACAAAGTCCATGTTGAGTTCGTAGATCAAGTCTTCCATCGCTGATGTTGGAGTGACGTTCATTTTGGTCTGTCGACAGTCGTACGTTTCCTCGGGTGCTAAACACTGCGAGCCGGATGGACGCAGAAGCGGATGAATGGTTCACTCTTGGTCTGATAACCTTCAGAACAGCTGAAACATTAAGACACGATTCACTTTCTGTTCTGGACTGTTGAAATAAGACAGCTCTTAGTATTCTGAGAAAAGGACATCTTGCGATAAACAGTATTCTGACAAATATAAGATTGGTGTTTAATGGTATTTTGACAAAAACAGGATTTTTTGTTCAGCAGCATTTTGACAAAAATGAAGTGGTGTTTAAACAGCATTACGACAAAAAAAACAAGACGGTTTTTAACAGTACTCTGCCGAAACATGATGAGAATTAAACAGTATTGTGGGGCAGGAAAGTTAAGATGGGTATCAACAATATTCTGTTAAAAAAAAAATTAGTTAACTCTAGTTAGATCATAGTCCAGCTCACCTTTGCAGAACCCTTCTACGACTGACAGCGGGTGTCAAACAGCTTTATAAAACGTAATGATACGCAGCACATACAATTCTAAACCGCCTACCACAGGGCTGTTTCAATCTTCGTGGCAGGAAAACTTGGTTCAAAGCTGACGGTGAACAGATCATGTGGGACCTAAGCCACACTCTGAGCGGATGAGGACATCCACTGCCAGTACAAGAGGACATATTCCGAATTGATGAATCACATTCTGCAGAAAGTCAATGAACCCCAGGTTCAGGTGCATTGCCTAGAGTCTACAAATAATGACTGACAAATACCCAGCGTGTAAACGGCAGAGAACACAGCTTGCCAGAAGCAAACCAGCCGCCATGGTGCGGTGGTTAGCGTTTCGTATGGAAGAATGGATGGCTGTGGGTTTGAGTCCAAAGAAAGGCATTTACATGTGTGTGTGTGTGTGTGTGTGTGTGTGTGTGTGTGTGTGTGTGTGTGTGTGTGTGTGTGTGTGTGTGTGTGTGTGTGTGTGTGAGTGTTGGGGGAAAGGGGAGGGTGGGGGAAGGGCACTATGTCTGCAGGGCCCTTCACGGTGCTGCTCAAGGGTTGGGTGTGCAAGGGATTCAAACTGGGAAACTGGAACCACATTGTCCAGTTTTATCTACTTAACAGATGCGTGAGAGTGTCTGAGAGGGTCGCCGCAATGTCTTACCAGCGCTGCACGTGTCTATATTTCTAAGTCGTATCTGACTCCAGGAGATATTTTTTATGAAAGGAAGAAGCATAGAGTGTAGCACCGCCATGAAGTCTCAGACAAACATGGATCTCCACAGCATCATCTCCATCATCCACAACCTCACTAATCACAATAACAAGATTCCCAAATTCGGTGTTCACGTACTCTGCTTTCTTG
>JADBJO010007763.1:97519-106906 GCA_016801955.1 Conus betulinus
AAACCAGACTCTCAAAGACAATACCCATCAGGAGGATTAAAACCTCGACTGTGTAGTTCTAGAGCTGCAATTACACGGACAGCTCGAGAGGGTGGGGAGTAGGGGGGGGGGGGGGGGGTGGAGGAGGGGGAGGGGGGGGAGGGAGGGTGTCTGGGTCTGACAAACTGAAATCCAACAACTGAATGCCTCTGATGGGATTTGACCTTAAAACACACAGCCATTGACGCTAGCCACTGCACCAAGGTCACTGGTTCCTATGAAGAAATGTAATTCATAGAGTGATTGATACTGACTTATTAAACCAGGATTTTTTTTTTTTAATCTTACACGTTCCAAGTTTTCTCCGCACTGAAGAGTAGATAAATATGCGTATACAGTTCATAATACACGCAACTTACGTAGAATAATATTTCATGATTCAGTAAAATATGGCACAAACATCTTCTCTGAACATTGACCAGTTACTACAAATGCAGAGACAACGTGAATTGCAAACGTTTACCTGCAGTGAATCCACGTACGTCCCAGACCAGCAGAGCATCGACCTATTCTCTCCCAGAGTTTGGAATCCGTCGAAATATTTATATTGACCCAATATATGTGCTGCCAACAGGATGAACATGAATGAACCTCTGAGACAGAACAAAAACAGCCTTAACCACGTCCCTGTCTTTTAAAAAAGAAAAAAAGGTGTCAGGACGGGTAACACCACCAAACCGTTTTACATGCGCAGTGTTCAACCACTTGTTGCAGTTACTCTTCACCTTGACGCATTTGTTCCTGTCTGCGCCGATTGTGCGTGAAGACTGACTTTTGGTAATGCGCAAGACAGAGCCGTGTCACATGCAATAGGAAGTCTTCCTGTCTGATGATGCTTTCCTGGTCTAGGTCGTTGGTGGTCGGTTGAGGATGAGATTAGGAGGCGACGTTGCATCACCTGGCTGAGAGAGAGAGAGAGAGAGAGAGAGAGAGAGAGAGAGAGAGAGAGAGAGAGAGAGAGAGAGAGAGAGAGAGAGAGAGAGACAGAAGACAGACAGACAGACAGAGAGTTGTCAGTTGAGGATGATGTGCACAGGCGATCTGCATAGGCTGGCTAAGTGAGAGAGACACCGAGAGAGAGAGAGAGAGAGAGAGAGAGAGAGAGAGAGACAGACAGACAGACAGACAGACAGACAGACAGAGACAGAGACAGAGACAGACAGACAGACAGGCTCTCACGACAAGTCATTGTCCTTCGTGAAGAAGGCGAGATTATCACAATCATGCAACGCCATAACAACTGCACATAATCATAAAAAGCTGTCAGTCGGAACATTATGTAGGATAAAAGCAAAAAAAAACCGCAATTTGAACTCTTTGAATAAATCAGTTGAAACATTTCTGACGGTGTTCGTGAGTACATGCCATAACAAGAGATAGACAAATCCAAAATGGCGTAGAATTGTACCGTGTCGGCATTTTTCAATCAGTAGAGGTCATGGCCCTTCTGATGGGGTACAATACAACAATACCAATAATGATACTTCATACAGCAAGGTAGCACATCATACTAGACAGCAAGAAACTGACAGATAAGCAGACAAGATGTACACAATAAATACTAGAGTTGGATTCCTTTAACTTACCATAATTGTGCGCCTTTTAAAGACCTTATATAAGTAAATGCACGTACTCTTCAGTACTTCTTCCTTCTGATTTGCCGTGAGCAAAGCAGCACGGAATAAACAAGGGTTTTCAAAAGAATTTCCGAGGAATGTATTCATACCTTAAATCTTGCAGGACAGGACAACAAGGCAGAAAATGCACTTCGTCTTCATTCGCGCTTTTGCATAAGGGACACAGCACATCAATGTTTTTAGTATTTGCATATCGGTACTGATGCGCTTTGATGTCTGCAATTCCTAATCTAATCTTGTTAGGTAACTTCTAATATGCCTGTCAATGTTAAGTGAGAGATATTTGTACAACCAGCAGATGTCTTAAACGTTCTGTAAAACGAATATCACTCACTGTTCTGGATATTTTCATGCCAGTTTTGCCATCGGTTATCAATAAGTCTTTGCCGAAGTTGTTTCGAAAAAAGCATTCCAACCCCTTGACACACACCCTGGCACATCCAAATCCATTAAAAAACAGAAAATCCCGAACATCTGAAACCCACGACTTTTTACCGCGGGATGCTAATCCCAGCAGTTTGGTATATGCTTTAAGTGGTAATCTATTGACATCCCATTTGTACCACCCTCAGCCAGTATCTAATACACCGTAAAGATGAATTAATAAAGATAGGATAGCGGTGTGTTTCTCCATAAACAGATTCATTCGGTGTTTTCATGTGAACCCCTAGAAATTTCTGAAGAGCAAACGAGATTTGTCTAAAACCCCAAATCTCCGCACCATATTGAGCAACTGGCTGAACCTGGGCATCGAAGAGTTTTAGAAAACACTGTCAAGGAGTTTTTACTTAACATGATTAATTTTTTTTTCAAAGTACACAATAAGGCATTTTTCGCTCTGCTTGTTAGTTCCTGACAAGCAGCTGTAAAGCTTAGGCGTGCAGAGAAATAGATGCCAAGGTATTTGTAGCAGTTTACAACAGCCATCATCTGTCCATTGAAAAAAAAAAAAAAACATCTTTCACTTGCTGCCAAATAATCTCCTTTTCTAAAACACCTATTACTCTTTTTCATATTTACCTTTCACTGAAGTTTACAGGCTGTTTGCCACAAACTGTTGAACTGGGTCTGGAGGCCAATTGGAGTCTCACATAATAAAACAATGTCATCAGCTAATAACAAGATGAACAGTTCAATAAAATCGGAAGAAAGTGTCGCACCATGTCTTCTTTTTTCTATAATTTCTAAAGCTAGTTTATTTATAAACAATGAAAAAAAAAAGAACAGCGCTACAAGCATCACCTTGTTTTATTCCCTAAATACAAAAAAAAAAAAATAGTAATTTCTCCACCAGATCTGACGCTTGCTTTAACGTTATAGTGCATACTTTTAATACACTGATATAATTTGCGATTGATGCCGCTCTTTTTCAGTACTGGCCAGAGTAATTTTCTAGAAAACGGAGTCAAATGCTTTCTCGAAATCAATAAAAGCTACATATAGCGTACGATTACACGAAAACTGCTTTTGAACGAGACCCAAATGAGTAAACATATGATCTACAGCGAAATGATTCTTTTTGAAACCAGCTTGATACTCACAGTAATGTTATTTTGTTCAATACATTTTTGTAATCTGTTATTGATGATGGAGCTGTACAATTTGCTGTTTATATCAGACAGTACAATTTGCTGTTTATATCAGACAGCGGGATTGCGCTATAATTACCAGAATCATTACAGGACCTTTCTTAAACAGTGAAATAATAATCGATTCAGTCCAGCTTTCTGGATATGGTCCTTTATCAAAAAGAGTACTGAAAATTTTAGGAAAGAAATCAATCACAATGTCCCCACCATTCTTGAATAGCTCACCAATCAAACCGTCAGGACCAGTAGATTTTCCATTCTTAAAATGTCTTACCGAAAATAGAATCTCCTCATTTGAAATGGGACTATCCAGCAACTTGTTTCTTTAATTTCTTCTGTGTTTATTTCACTGCAAACATCGTTCTCTAGCAATTTTTTTAAACGCTGGCACCACTCTTCAGTAGAAATATTACTGTGTGTAAGAGATGTCTGTACAAAAATGTTCCGAACATTTTGCCAGAATTCCTTCTGGTCATGGACCGAGTTTATCAAATAATTCAGTAAAAATTTGTTGTGCTCTGTATGCTTTCTCTGCAGCATATGTTTTTTTTTTCTCTTCGAGCCCTGCAATAATTTACATGGTCTTCGCCATCATGGGTTCTGCAAAACACTCTTAGAAGTTTCCTTGTATTTGATTTTGTGACTGTAAATTCTTGATCAAACCATGATTCAGTCCTCTCACCTGAATTATTCTTATTTTCTTTTTCATACATTCTGCTTTGATCATATTACAATTATTAAACGTACATAAAGCTACATTAATATCTTCAGCTATGTAACGAATCGCTGTTTTCTGTACTTGCAGTGTACCATCGTCATTCGTCAGACTACGAACAATGTTTGCATATGCATCATTCCGTATCAATTTCTCGACATATTCAGCCTCCTTGTACTTCTTTGCAACAGGAGCAACAGTTTGTGAAAAGCCAAAGTGCAGTTCCAAAGGAATTGACGCAGCTATATTCAAGAGGATGCCAGACTAAGGCATCAGTGATTGCTGGTACTTCTGAAACTGAATCCCTGTGGAACAATCCTTCCATGGTCACTGTCCCGCCCCAAGTCACGCATCCATACCACCCACCTTCACCCCAGCTAAATTCCCATTCCCCTTGCATCCTCTTCCCTTTACTCCACCTCAGTGTGTCTGTATCTCGCTAGAAACCTTTCCCTAAAATAAGCCTTGGCTTCATGTTAAATGTTCATGTTAAATGTTCAGGTTAAATGTTCAGAAGCTGGAAGGCCAACAGGTACAACCACAAGCATGGAAACAGCATTCTTTCAGTCGCTTAATTATGGCACAACTGATATGTGTTGATTAATTAAGCAAATGATCATTCGCCTGTTGCTGTGGTCAGGCGAAGTCACGTGATGTGACATGTGTATTGGTGCGCAGCGCTATACCAGGTCAACTGGACACTGACGCTTGACCTGGCGGCACGTGTGGTTAGAGCCGGGCAGGAATCATTTCCCGCCCACAGTGTTGTGTATTACTGGGAAGAGCGTTGTGTGTTCAGAGTGGTGTCAGTCTATTGGAAACTGCCTGTTCTATGCACTCAATCCTACACATGGAAAATCTGGCGAGCTGAACCTTTGATTTTGTTTGGCATATTCAAAGCATGAATCCAGACCACTTAAACAGTATGCTGAAAGAATGAGGTACTGCTGGGGGTTGATGGTTGACTAGTCAAGTTTGGTTTATGGCACTATTACAGCCTGAACTAAGATCCTTTTAGACTGGGGACTTTAAGCAACTGAGTTTTGCCCACAGTACGGATCTCCATTGCCACTGAGTATGACAAATAGACAAAGAGAGAAACAAGAGGGGGATCTGTGGAAATGGAAAATCCATCTGAGCGTGAAGGTGGTGGAATGGAATAACCGGCAGACAAATGGGAGAAAAGGTTTGAAATGATGACGAATATGCTCTCCCGTTTTGAAGAAAAGCTATGAACCATGTCTAGCGACCAGTCTGCTAAGACAAAGGAAATGGGCAGAAAACGCACTTCTGATAACAGCTTGCCTGGCGCCCGAAAAAACGTGCTCGCGCTCGGCCTCCCATGAGTTGGGCTATGACATAGGCCTAAATACTGAAGCAGACGAACTTTTCTCTCTGGCTGAGACCAAAAAGGGACCACAGAAATGCAAAAGACTGGCCAGCTCAAGCTCAGAAGGAGAAATCATGGGTGATGATGATGGTGATGGTGATGGTGATGATGATGATGATGATGATAATGATGGCATTTCCATTCCATCCTCTGATGAGGATTTCTGGAAAGACATTGAGAATGCACTGGATGAGAAAGAACCAACCACAGAAGGGTTATCAGCTCCTTAGCAGAGTTAACAAACAAGTGTTTAATAAAAAAAAAAAAAAAAAAATGAAGAGAAGTTGAAAAAAAAAAAATTGACCAAATCAAAACGCCCGAAATTGTGACAACTTGCAGGTCCCGTCTGTGAAGCCTGAGATTTGGAAGAGGCTGCCAGTCCATGCCAGACAGGCAGATCTGAAATTTGCTCAGACGCAAAGACCCACTTTGAAAGCTGCCACTGCCATTGTGAAGACAACACAGCTCATTCTCAAAGCTGACAGTAAAGGCAAAAGCAAGCTGTATAAAGGGTTGGGAAAAATAAAAAGCCGTCACTGACTCACACTCTGATACCCTCTTGCTCTTAGGCCATGCCTCCATTGACTATGGGAAACCTCTGCCCAGACATTGCGACCCTATCACTAGCTTGCTGTTTGGGGACAGTCCGGCTGGCTTGCTCAAAGAAGAGAGGGAAATGGGGGGAAAACAGGGACTGTCGTAACAAGCAGCAGCAGCAACAACCCACACAAGCGGTACAGACAGCCAGGCATTTTTTTTTTTTTTAGGCCCAGGAAACTGGCGCCAAAAGGGGCCCGCCGCCAAGAAAGGGTTTTAAGAGCAAGCAGACTCAGAACAAGTACTGCTACCACACCAAGAAATAAGCCCGAGTCACCCACACAAGAAAGGGTAAGTGAGACAAGTGTACTCCCACCCTTAATCCTCTCACTCATTGACATTGAAGTACGTTCATTCCACGGGGGCAGAATAAAACAGTTTCGTGAAAACTGGAGAAAACTGACCTCAGATCCAGATATTTTGGAAACGGTCAATGGCCTAAAGCTGCAATTTAACTGCTCAGTCAAAGACATCAGATTTCAAATAACCAAGATTAAATTCAAGAGAAAAGAAATAATTTCTTTTGAAATTCAGAAATTAGGTTAGAAAGGCGTATAACTACTTGCACTTCAGAGCCCTGTCAATTTGTTCCTCTAGTTTTCACATGGCCCAAAAAGGATGGAAATCGCAGCATGATAATAAATTTGAAAGCTAAACAACAAGTACATCACATACTACCATTTTAAGATGGACAGTCTACAAACAGCACTGAAACTGATCACCCCTGGCTGTTACATGGTCACTATAGATCTCAAGGTGTGCTCGGCAGCTGGAGGGTGGTGTCTATTGCCGGTGGCCTCTGCAGTCATGGGGATGCTATTTTTAAGGCTGGTATGAGTTGCATCCTGTAGTCCGATTTACCTCTGTTCAGGATCAGTTATGTCCCTTGATATCTTAATGGCGTGTCCTGCACGTGCCTGTGCCCATCGTCAACACAGCGCAGGCCTCCAAGGGTGGTACAGGACTGCTCTAAAGGGCAGGTGAAGACAGTGCTTCTCTGGGTCCTCCCCAGCACCTTCGGGTGTTTCTTTTTCTTTCTTCTTCTTTTCTTTCTTCTTCTTCTCTCTTCAAGGATGCCTACTATTCAGTGCCAGAACACAAACGATTTTCTGCGATTTGAATGCGATGGACAATGGGAAGCCCTACCAAATGGTTTGGGACTAGCACCTCGTAAATTTGTCAACTTCTCAAAACCAGTTTTGGCCACTCTGAAAGATGAAGGACACAGCTGTATGGCTTTCATTGACGATTCTCTTCTCATAGCTTTAACATATGAAGCCTGCATGAAGAATGTCACAGAAACTTTGCACACCCTATGCTCATTTGGTTTTTATCGTACACCCTGAAAAGTCTGTCTTTGAACCTTCTCATAAAAATCCAGTGTCTTGGGATGATCATTGACTCATCAGCAATGAAGGTGACCTTGACAACTGACAAGATGCAAGATCTGATTACTTGTGCTAAAGAAACACTTAGAAAAAAAAGGAAAACTCAGACAGGTGGTAAAAATGATAGGGAAAATTGTAGTTGCCTTTTCAGCAGTGAAGTTTGGACCGTTGCATTACAGAAAGCTTGAAGAAGATAAGAAGAAAGTGCTGAGTTTCCACAAGGGTGATTTTGAACAATGCATGACCCTGTCCTCCCCTGCTAGGACAGAACTAAAATGGTGGATTGATAATGTCGCTGAAGCATACGATGATACCTGGTTGAAAAACCCTGACGTAGGGATTACCTCTAATGCTAGTTCATCAGGTTGGGGTTGTGCCTGTAATGTTCAGTCAGGGGTGTTATGGTTACCAGAAGAAGCCAAGAGGCATACAAACTACAAAGAGTTGAAGGCCGCATTCGATGCATTGCAGCGTTTCCAAACACAACTGAGAGGCAAATATGTATGTATCATGATTGACAACAGAACAGCAGTGACATGCATAAACCACATGGGCACCAGTCACTCAGAAGTCTGCAACAGCATCATCTTTGCTATCTGGAAATGGTGCATAGATAACAAGATCTTTCTGTCTACAGCCCACATTCCTGGGAGTCGTCCAGGAATGTCAATCTTGACACAGAGTGGATGCTGGACAGCAGCGTTCTTAACCACGCACCGAGTACATTGCAGGTGCAGCCTGACATTGACCTCTTTGCTTCCAGGTTTAAACAGGCAGTCGCTAAAGTATGTAGCTTAGCATCCAGATCTACAGGCGCATGCTGTTGACGCCTTTTCACTGTCACGGACTGGGGTTCAAAATCTATGCTTTTCCACCTTTCAGCATCATCCCCGGGGTACTACAAAAGATCCAGAAGGACCGGTGCACAGCAGTGGTGGTGGTTCCCAGTTGGCCAGCACAAGTGTGGTGGCCATTGCTGACATCACTGCTGATCTAGGAACCAGGGCTACTGAGGGGCAGGAAACTACTAACACGGCCCAGTCATCCCCCCATGCAACACTCGCACTGAGGAAGAGACTCAGACTGATGGCATGTCTGCTGTCTGCAGCCACTATCAACAAGAGGGGGTTTTCGAACCAGGCAGCAGATCTCACAGTCAACTCCTGGAGACCAGCAACTCAAACTGCCTACAATTCTGCTATTGAGAAATGGAAATGTTTTTCACAGAAAAACGGAATTAGTATTTTTGTTTTTACCCCAACTTCAGCAAATGTGGTAATTTCTTAGCATGCTTTATTTTCTTCAGGAGCTAGTTACAGTACTTTAAATACGACTGGGAGTGCCTTGTGTGCCTTATTACCACTGTATGATGGGAAATCATTGTGTTACCATCCCCTTATGTCATGTTGTCAAGGGAGTGTTCGAGGAAAGACCTACAGTTCCAAAATACCATGATACCTGCAGTGTACACACAGTTTTCAAATACTTAGACTCACTTCCCGAAATTGCAGAACTGTCTCCTAAATATCTCATCCTCAGACTGTACATGTTACTAGCATTATTAACAGAACAGAGAGGTCAAGCTTTGCATTTACTTAAGGTGGAAGATTGAACACTTGCTCAGGCTTTATGTGTTTTCTTTTTCTCAGCAAAGCACAAATAGTCATGGCCAGGCTTTCATACAGAACCAGCAGAAATGTTAGCTTTTCGGGAAAAAAAAAACAAAAAAAAACTACGTTTTAGTTGAGCATCTACACGCTTATCTGGAAGGAACAGAAGAATTGAGGAAAAACACGTCAAACTGTAAGTCAGTTATGTGAAACCTCATGTGTCTGTGTCCAGATACTCTCGTATTGGGTCAAGGCTGCGTTTGGGAAAGGCAGAACCAAACACAGAAACAAACCTCCAGCCATAGCACATGCTCAGCCAGTTGTTCAGCTGCTGTGAGTGCAGGGGCGCAGGGTATGAACCTTGGGGGCGAACCTTGATAGGCTGCCTTGCAGTGATGATGAAGGCTGCTGTGAGTGTGGGG
>JADBJO010007764.1:0-10000 GCA_016801955.1 Conus betulinus
TGAAGGCTGTTGAAATTTTTTGTTTTCAAGCAAACGTTTTGCCCCAGATCTTATGCACAGATATATGCAACAACAAATAGATAAGCTGATTTTACGAACACAAATGTTATCTGTGCACACAACTGCTTTTGTTTTCCGTTTTTTTGTTTTTGTTTTTTTTTTTCTTCTTCTTTTATTCCTTTTCACGGCCGATGGTCTCTCGTCTCTCCTCTCGTCTCTCTCTCTCTCTCGTCCTCTCTCTCCTCCGTCCTCTCTCCCTCGGCTCTCTCCCTCTCTCTCTCCTCCTCTCTCTCTCCTCACTCCTCCTCTTCTCCGAACCCTCTCTCCCCCCTCTCTCCTCTCTCTCGTCTCTCCCTCTCTTCCTCTCTTCTCTCTCTTCCTCTCTCTCTCTCTTCTCATTCTCCTCTTCTCTCTCTCTTTCTCCCCCCTCGTCTTCCTCTCTACTCTCTCTCTTCGTCTCCTCTTCTCTCTCCCTCTCTCCTCTCCAAGAAAATCTCTCCTCTCTCTTCTCGCTCTCTCTCCTCCTCTGCTGGTCATCACTCTCTCTCCCTCTCCTCCTCTCTCCTCTCCACCTCTCTCTCCCTCTCCGCCCCTCGCTCTCCTCTCTCTCCTCTCTCTCTCTCTCCCCCATCTCTTCTCTCTCCCTCTCTCCTCCCTCTCTTATCCTTTAATTTGAATATCATTATTCTTCTTCTCTCTGTTGATCTATATATCTTTTTGCTGGCCCCTGGGCCTTGGTAAAAAAACATGTTTTTAATCGCTATTATATCTTTCTCTCATTCAACCCTAGTTTCTATAGAATCTCACCCACTCTCTCCTCGCTCTCTCTCTCCTCTCCCCTCTCTCTCTCCTCCCTCTCTTCTCTCTCTCTCACGTCCTCGCTCTCCCGTCTCCCTCTCCCCCCTCTCACCCTCTCCTCCTCTCTCCTCATCTCTCTCTCCTCGTCTCTCCTCTCATCTCTTTCTCTAATCTGATCTAATCAAGCTCTCTCATTGACTAAACCTCCTATAAGGTTACGTGATTTTTTCTCCTCTCCTGTCCTCGTTGTGGTTTTGTTTAAGTTTTGCTTCAGAACTGTTTTTCTTCCTGTTCGTTGTGTGGTGTATGTTGTGTGTGTGTGTGTGGGTGTGTGTGTGTGTGTGGTGTGTGTGTTTGTTGATCTGATACTACACTATATTGTATCATACTGATCTTCCCCTCTGTATTATATTGTACTGTATTCCTATTCTCTCTCTATTATATATTCAATCCTCATATTATCTATGTAATATTATATTCTCCTTATCGTCTATATTATATTATCCCTCTATCCTATTCTATCTCTCCTCTCTATCCTCTCGTCTCATCTCTCTCTCTCTCTCATCAAATTCTAGTGGAAGGTTTCCAAATTTTTTAATATTTTTTCTTGATCTTAAACATGTTTTCCAATCATGTTCAAGATCGCATTCTTCTAGAACATTAAAACCCACACGCCCTCCCCCCCCCCCCCCCCCCCCCCCCCCCCTCCACCTCGCCCCACCCCCCCCCCGACCCCCCCCCCCCCCCCCCCCCCCCTCCCCCCCCCCCCTCCCCTATCTCTCTCTCTGTGCCAATACATGCTCCATGCATCTTTTTTTTTTTTCTCTAAAGTTCAAATCTAGTGTGTTTCGGCCCTTATCTCCTGACACTCTAGGGGGGTTGGGCCACACCCGGTTCATGACTCCGGATGTCCCCTGCTGCCCCTTTTTTTTTTTTTTTCCCATCTTGGGATGAGCCATGACTGGGATTCGAACCCATGCCCTTCTGGACATGCTCATTTCCACTTAATGACTCGCGCACTAACCACTGAGCCACAGGGGACACCTGATATTTGTAGGAAAGTTAAGCCTTATGAAGTTCACTTTTGTTCCTCCTTGACCAGATCCAACTTGAACACCTCTCTGCCGCTTCTGCCATTGCTTTCAGGGCTTTGGTTTTTTCCCCTCCCTGCAACTGAGAGCTGTTTCATGAGGCTGTATGCAGACGTTCCCCACAAACCCCCTAGCTCCAATTTCTGCAGTGAGGACTTTGACCTGATAGCCTTCTCTCCTCAGGCTGTTTGCCAGATCAGCATACTTTTCAGTCTTGTAGATTTGAGCTGCCTCCATTCTGTTCTCATATGGCACCGTGTCGCTGCCTCCTGCCGTGAAGAATGTTGCGGGTGCTTTTGGAGTCCTGATTTTCCCCTTTTGTGGTGTTGGTACTAGCCCAGACTACTTGTACAATCTCTCTTTGAGCACTTGGTTGTGCCTCCATGTGTACCTTCCTTGAGCCAGGGCTACTTTACATGAGCTTAGGACATGCTCCACTGTTTGTTTTTTTCATGGCAAGAGGGGGCATGAAGGATCGTCTGTTTTTCCCCCACTTCACCAGGTTTGCATTTGAAGGCAGAAGGTCATATGCAGATCTGAGAATGAAGCTGATCCTGAGAGGGGCCATGTGCCAAATGTCATTCCAAGTGAGAGACTTCTTTTGGAGTGCATTCTCCCACGTTGTCCATTGCCCTTGCTGCTCTGCTGGACTGCTTTTTTGGAGTCTTTTTTTGGTCTTCTTCTTTTCTTTTCCTCTCCTGAATCATCATGTCTCTTTTTGGGGGCTTTTTTCCTTTGGCCTTTGACCACCATTCAGTTTTGGTCACCCCCAGTCCTTGTCTGTTGGTCTGTGTGTGTCCTGTTATTTCTCTGATCTTGAGACTTTCTTTTGCAGAATCCATCGCCTCTTGAACTTTCCATTTTCTGCCTGTCTTCAGCTGGGCTTGATTGCTTCAACCACCTTGTCTCCTGAGTCCTCCAGCATGCTTTGAAGTCTGATCTTCCCTGCTTTGTATTCCTCCAGGATGGATTTCAGTGGTAGTTTTTCAGCTTTGCTTGGCGACAGTACAGCGCTATGTCAGTCAGACAGGGTGGGACACACCAAGCCATTTCCTTGTGAACTTGTTGATTTTTGGATTCCATTGCCTCCACTATGCTGGTGCAGATGTCGTAATCATCAGAGGCCATAGGAGCTTTGGTATCAGCATGAACTGCAGACACCAGACCTTGTATTTGCCAGGGAGCGCCACACTGGTCAATGGTCTCCAAGCCTTCTTCCGACATCTGTTTGGTTTTCTTTTGCTCTTTCGTGTGTCTTTCAGCGTATCATCATACCATCTTCCAAGGCTCTTGACTGGCTCTTCTGTTACTGTTGGAATGGTCTGGTTGGCAACACTGAAAGCACACAGATTCTGGGCCACTTTTTCTTTTCCTCAGTGAGAGACCTCCGTGATTTTCTTTGGCTTGAACTTTCATTCTGGATGAGGCAACTATGTCGTCCAGCCTCTCCAGCACATGACGTGTCTCGTCTTCTCTCTGGATGAAATCACTGTAGTGTCATCCATGAAGGCCTTGAGAGGGGCCATCTTGTATCCATCGCCAAGGTCTGTTTGTCTTGCGTTGCTTGTTGCTGCTTTCAAGATGACTTCCATTGCCAACACGAACAGTATTGGGGAAATGGCACAGCCCATTGCAATGCCCACTTCCAAGTTGATCCAATCTGTTGTGTACTCCTTGGTAGAGAACCGCATTGAGAAGCCATTGAAGTATTCTTGAGCATGTCGCGGATGTTCTTTGGCACATGGTACATCTTAAGAGCCAACTGTATCATCTCATGGGGTACAGATCCATATGCGTTTTGCCAGGTCGAGCCACACTACGTCCAGGTCTCTCTTTTTTCTGTTTTTGCTCTTTGGATTGCGTCCCAGATCATTGTTGGCGTTGTTCTACACAGCCCAGCCACGCTGGGGATGCCACCTTTCTGGACTGACACATCCGAAGTACTTGTTTTTCCATGAGGTACTTGGTCAGCCTTGCTGCCATGACAGAGAAGAAGATTTTCCCTTCGACGGTTCAGTAGTGATATTGGCCTGAACTGGCTGATGTCACTTGAGTTTTGCTCTTTGGGGATGTACACACCATCTGCCGTCATCCACTGGCCGCTGATCTTCTGATTTCTCCAAGCTGATCGCAGCAGCCTGTGGAGCCACTCCAGCACCTTGGGACATTTCTTGTACAGCTGGTAAGGTATTCCGTTTGGCCCTGGTGATGATTTGGCTCTGGCTTTTTGTCGACCACCTTCTTGATTTCCGCCAACGTTGGAGGCTTGTCATTGAACTTTTCCTCAGGGTTGGTTGGGCCACACACCAGACCTTGAATGTCGAGTGGGTGCTTTGCTCTGTGAGTCAGAGTATGTTTTTTCTCAGATGCTGCTGCTCAAGAACTCCTTTGTCCACACTTAGGGTCCCAGATTTTGGCTGCTCGAACAGAGTTCTGGCAAACTGGTAAGGGGTCTCTGAAGAAACGCTCTTGTGTCTTCTTCTTTTTGCTTTTCCTCTTCCTCGCAGATTCCGCTTTGCTGAGGGCGCTTGTGTTTTGCTTTCAGGTCTTCCAGAGTTTTTTCCAAGCCTTGTTTTTTCAGCTGGCAGAGCAGTTCTTCATTTGCTTCTTGAGGTTTTTCTTTTGGACCCTGATCTTGTCCATCTCTTCTTGCGTCTGGATTTCTTTTGAGGTGTTTTTCTCTTTGGGGTTTTTTTGCTCCATAGGCGTCTCTACATGTGTGGCATACACAATGTCCCCATAATGTGTGCTAGTTTGTGTTCCAGGGTGCTTTCCCTATCAGGCATCGAGTCTTTGGACGATTTTTGCCTCCAGTTTCTCCCACCCAATCTTCAGTCTCGTTTGCTCGTGGCAGGTTGAGTTTCAGGCGCTGGCATCGAGGGCCCTGTGCAATTCCCCTCATAGCCGACCAACAGCGTGGATGTCCTTGCACTGTGGTTTTACATTCTGGCCTTGGTCTTCTCTTTCCGACCGTCTTATCTTCTGCTGATGCAGTGCGCTTTCTGCTGCTCATTCAGATGAGTTCTTCACATCATCCCATCCTTTGTTCTGTGGATCTTCATGCCACGGGTGGTAGCGTGCTAACGCTGTTCCACAAGCACATGGATATTCCTTTGGGTCCCATGTTCGTAGTCCGTTTGGTATTTGCAGTTCGTGATTGGTTGAGCACCGATGTGGATTCATCATTCTCTTCCCCCTTTCGGTGAAATCCTGGGAGCATCTTTTCTTTTTGTTTTTCTAGTAGCCACATGTTGAAGGCAAAGTGGGGAGCCAGCCCAACAGACATCCCTTGATTCTGGGTCTTTCCCACCCATTGTCCTCTCCGGGTCTTTCCCGGTACTTGTCACCTTGCTCTACTCACTCAGCCTCTCTCGCTCATCTCATCTCGTCTCTTCTCTCTCTCTCTCTCGCCTTTCTCATCTCCTCCTTCCCTCTTCCATCTCTCGCTCTCGCTCTTCTCCCCCCTTCTGCCCCTCACCCCCCCCCTCTCTCCTCTCGTCTGTAACACACTCCCCGAACATGACTGTATTCGCTGCCCGGGCTGAGGCCCCCGATTCCTGGAAGCCCAGGCGAGAGATGACGGCAAAGATCCTCCTAGAAAAAATAACAAATGACGTAATGACCTACAAGGGATACAAACAAGGAGCAGATCACAGTTGTCGCCAACCTGATCACTCATCGTGTGTGAGTCAACCCATCGTCCCACTGAGGAGACGCGGTGGCTTTTCTGCGTGTAGTGGTTTACGTCCGTCCTTCCTCCCCCACCCTGCACCCCCTTTCCTCCCCCCAAACCCCGCCGGTCCTTCTCTTTAACCTCAGCTCCCTTTCGTCCTCTCCTCCCCCCCCCCCCGCCCACCCCCACCCCTCATCCTCTTGAGGAATTGCGTTGTAACATGGTTCCTTCCAAGTCCTTGCATATTACTCCTGTCCTCCTCCTGTATCCTGTCCCTCCTCCATCCCTCTTTTCCCTCTCCTCGTCCCACCCTCCCCCCTCCCCAAAACCAACCCCGTCTCCAGCCTGCGCATCAAGATCTTAGAACTTGGAATAGCTGAAAACCATAACCCGCTGATTTTGAACATGATTTTGTTCATGATTCGCTGCAAATCTCTCTCTCTCTCTCTGGCTCTCTCCGCTTCATCTCTCTCCTCTCTCTCTCTCTCTCTCTCTATCTGGGAATTGAGTGATTGTGAGTGAGTGTGTGAGTGAGTATGGTGTGTTGTGTGTGTGTGTGTGGTGTTGTGTGTTGTGTGTGTTGTGTGTTTGTGTGGTGTGCGTGTGTGTGTTGGTGCGTGTGTTTCTAGTTATGAATAATCCCCCCTCCCCCCCCCCCCCCCCGCCTCTCTCAGTCCACTCTTGCATGCTAATATACCTTCTCTCTCTCTCTTTCTCTCCTCTCCTCTCCTCCTTCTCTTCTCTCTTCCTCCTCTCTCCTCTCTCTCTCCTCTCTCTCCGTCTCTCCACTCTCTCTCTTTCTTCTCTCTCTCTCCTCTCCCTCTCTCTCTCTCCTCTCTCTTCCGGGGGGCGGTTCCCTCTCTCCCTTCCTTCTCTCTCTCTCTCTCCTCCCTCCCTTCCTCTCTCTTCTGGCTCTCTCCCCTCTCTGCCCTCCCCCCCCCCACCCTCCCTCCGCTGTCCGTTTTTTTTCCGTCTTACACCGCCCCCCCCCCCCCTCCCCCTTTCCATCTCCAGTGTCTGTCTGTTGCGCGTTCTCTCGGTGGCGTTTGAAACGCCGTGCGCTGACGTCAAAAAGTGGCAGCAAAGGCAACGTCACCAACCCGGGTGGCATTTCACCCCAGCGATCACAGTACAGGCATCATCCGATGGAACCTTGATAGACCCTTCCTCATCGCCAACCCCCACCCTCCTCCCTCCTCCACACAGCCCAAGATATACATACACACCCTCACCACCCCCTCTCCATCCTCCCCCCCCCCCCCCACACCAACACACACACACCCCACCCCGCCTTCTCTCTCTTAAAGAAAAGTAGGAAAAAAAAACGGCAAGATGTCCGTAGGAAGTCTTAGGGGGCTTTGAGGAGGGCAGGCCGAGAGGGTGAGGGAAAGGGAGGAGGAGTGGGGGGGGGGGGATGGATATGTAATGGTGGGAAACGTACACAAAGTTGAAAGCTACTTGTATGGGATAAGTCCGGAGGACTTATTGAAAGAGGTGGGGAAATTGTGAGAGAGCGAAGCAAGAGGGGGCAAGAGGGGGCGGAGGGGGGGGGGGGGGGGGGGGTAGGGCAATCGGGTTGGGTGGTGGGTAGGGGGGGGGTTGAGGGGGGAGTAAGAAATAGTAGAAAGAAAGAGCCGGAAATAGCTGAGGATAGTGAAAGAAAGGAGGATGTGATAAGCAGGAGGAGGACACTGGGAGGAAGGAAAGTAAGGAGAGGGAGAGGAAGGGGGGGGGGGGGGGATGTAAAAAAAAAAAAAAAAAAAAAAAAAAGAAAAAGAAAAGAAGAAAAAACCACCTCGACACGTTGAAAAAAAAAATTAGGAATTGTCAGAAAATGTATTTAGTTGTAGGAAGGAAAAAGGAAAGGACGGATTTTTTTTTTTTTTTTTTTTTTTTTTTTTTTTTTTACTTTTTGATGTCATTTAGCAGCATATGGAGTAGTTCAGCCATCCAGTGACCTACAGAGAGGCCAAAAATCCATCCACCACAACCAATACCAAAACCAGTGGAAGAGAAGGCTGGGTGCAGACAGTGGTGTTGATCCAATCCATTAGCTCCAGAGATACCAGCAGACAATCCTCTTCAGACTGAGAACTGGCCACTGCCGACTGCTGAGCCACCTCAGCCGAATGAAGATTGCCCACACAGACGAATGTCCGTGTGGCACTGGATCTCAGACCCCAGAACACATTCTCCAACACTGTCCAGCCCATGATGTTCTACGGCGTCAAACCTGGGCCAGAGGGTGCAGATCTGCAGATGCAGCTTTGGGGCAGCCGTCAAGACCTCGAGAAGACTGTGGGATTCCTCGTGGCGACAGAAACACAAAAAAAAGGGAAGAAGAAGAAAGAAAGAAAAAAACAACTGCAGAAGAAGAATAAGACAGAGTGTTCAGTTCGTTAAGGCATGAAGTCCTGAATCTGGATTCGTCACGAGCTGAAATGATCCCGGGGCCCCTTAACACCAAAACAATTTAGCGTGTGTATCATACATCATCTCTCCCAAGTTGCTGTTGTCGGTGGTGGCGTTTCTTTTTTGTTGCTGTTGTTGCTGCTGCTGCTGCTGTGCTGCTGTGGTGGGTGTTTGCTTGTTATTTGTTTTAAGCTTGTACGACATGGCGAACAAAGTTAAACGAGCGCTCACAGGAAATCAAAGCTAGCGCGCCAGCGAGCGGCCCCGTCACAATTGAAACGTCGCAAGATGGCGCAGCGCCCTTTATGAGCAGCGACACCCAGCGGCGAAGCCGCGCGTCAGGGGAGGTCAGATAGACAGGGGAGATAAACAGTGACAGAAAGCTCTTTACTCTTTTGTGGCGCTGATACGCCGGCAGATAACACGGGGGACACCGCGGTGGCTTAGCTGGTAAGCAAACACTGGGAAGCTGATCTTTTTTCCTCCTCGATGTTGCTTACAACCCGGCTGCTGGTGTACAGCCCTGATTACTGTGTCTGCAGGACGTGGAGGAAAAGCATGGACCGTTCAGGTCAGTCGCTCATTTAAAAAAAAAAAACCGATCCGTGCGTCATCAAAGCATTGGTGGAACAAATAAATGAAGTAGACAGGTGAAAAAAGGCAGGTGGCTATTTCGTTTGAATCTTCCGCGATCGGAAGTCGAGGAGAGACAGAGAAAGCGGCTGAGGTCTTTGGAAACTCTCTCTCTCTCTCTCTCTCTCTCTCTCTCTCTCTCTCTCTGGCTCACATAATCATCCCCATCGCCATCCCCCTTTCTCGTTGTCCTCTTCTATATTCCAAACAATTTTCGGATTTTCTTTTGAAATGTAGTTGCAGTTAGTAAACTGAACTCTCTCTCTCTCTCTCTCTCTCTCTCTCTCTCTCTCTCTTATCAGCTATGATTTGCGGTGATAATAGAAACAACTTCTTATGTTGTTTAACCCATCAGTCGAATGATTCTTTTTTTTACTGTCGCATGACAAATAACATTCTCCTTTCGTCTGAGTGTTTTTTTTGTTGTTGTTTTTCGCCCCATGGTGTATAATCATCAACCAGTTGTATTGTTCTTCAGTAATGCTAAAATAAGCTGAAGACAACTGGAGCTCGCATCAGTCTTAATCAAATATAAGCCACTGTCTGAGATGAGGGGTTGGAATGGGGGGAAGAGGGATGATATGAAGAGGGAGGAAGGAGGATGAGGGCAGGGGGACGGAGCGGGGGCTTGGGGGGGGGAGGGGGAGGGGGGCATCCGAAGTGATTTTAGTCTTGAATGCTGAAAAACTGTAACAAAACAATAGAGTGTAGCCTTCAAAGCAGACAACACTTCTCACGCCCCCCCACCCCCACACCCCCCCACCCCCGCAACCCCCACCCTCCAACTGCAAGTGGAGGCAATCCCCAAATCTAACTGTCCACCGCCGTGGGCCGCTACTCTCACAGATAAATGGCAAAAAAAAAAAAAAAAAAAACAAAAAAACGCCACGCCGCAAACAAAAAGAAAAAAGCATGATGGGAAGTGATAGCGCGTGCCACGACTCCAGGCTTTCACGTGCTCCGCAATGCCCACAATGCAACCGCCGCGCCACCTTGAGAATGCGCTTCCGGTCCGCGTTCTGGACTGTACGGCTGCGCTATAGTGCCTACCCGTGGCAGGAAGCTAAATGGACGTGATGATGCTAGAAGTGGACGTACGTGGAAGGCCTCAGACAGCAGTCTTCCACGCTCTTCCACGTCGCTGCTGGGACCGTCGCCGTGCCCCTTTTCTGCGTGGGGAGGGAGGGGGGCGGGGGGAGGGGGGGGAAGCGACGAAGCTTGGGCAGGAAATATGGCAATATCTTCGTGTCAGAGGAGGGTCCAACTACAAAAAAAACGTGAACACTTCGCTTCAAACGAAAGAGGACAACAAAGACAACAGGGACGACGACTACAACGACGATAACAACAACAACAAAAACACCCTACCGGTATATACGTTACACAATCCCAT
>JADBJO010007764.1:12500-20000 GCA_016801955.1 Conus betulinus
TGCTGCGACACTCTCCTTATCTCCCCCCCCCCCCTTCTCCTCCATGCCCCTTCCTCCTCCCCTCCACCCCCCATCCCCCACCCTCACCTGCCCCCTTGGTCTCCATCCTCTTCTAATTTCCACACGCGCACAAACCACGCCATCAACAATCCACACACAAGCCACATCATCAACAATCCACACACAAATCACATCATCAAGAATCCACACTCAAAAACACTATATCAACAATCCACACACAAACCACATCATCAACAGTTCACACAGAAACCACGCCATCAACAATCACACACAAACCACATCATCAACAGTCCACACACACAAACCACGCCATCAACAATCCACACACAAACCACATCATCAACAGTCCACACACAAAACCACGCCATTAAAAATCCACACACAAACCACGCCATTAACAATCCACACACACAAATCACGCCATCAACAATCCACACACAAGACACTCACCTAAGCATAAATGCTGTTTTTGAAAAAAAAAAAGTTTAATAATAAAAGAAGAAACAAAAAGCACACGAGAATGCAATATAATCAACAACAAACAACAACAACAACAGATAACTTTTGTTCCCATCGTGTAATACACATCGAGATCAGAATGAAAGAGACACAATTCCAAATCGACACTGTTTGTGGTATTCATTCACCTAGCACACATGGCAAAGGACAGGCGCACTGAACAAAAAAATAACGCCCCCACCCCCCCCCCCCCCCCCCTCCCAATCGCTCCTCTCCCCCCGCGCTCACCCACCTCTCCTCAAAATGGTTCCAAACTTGCCTGTATCGCCTCACTTGCACGCACATGCACAGCAACAACGGTGGAAGAAAATATATACCAGTGCATTGGAGTAGGCCACGTCCATGTTCTGCCTGTAAGTGTGGACGCCGTGTGCCAAACCAGAACATTCCGAAAACTGCACGGCTTCTTTCAGGATGGGGCCTTTCTCCCCGTCTGAGTCTGAGAGCTCTGAGAAGGCCCGGCATGGTCCGTGGGCACTAACAGCAAAACTGACTGACTGACTGACTGACTGACTGATTGACAAAACTAACTGACTGACTGACTGACTAACGAACTAAGTTACTGACTGACTGACTAACGAACTAAGTTACTGACTGACTGACTAACTAACTGACTTACTGACTGACTGACTGACTAATTAACTGACTGACTGACTAACGAATAAATTATGACTGACTGACGAACAAACTGATTTAGTGACTGACTGACAGAGTGACTAACGAACTGACTAATTGACTGACTTACTAATTGACTGACTTACTGACTGACTGGCTTACTGACTGACTTACAAACTAACTAATTGATTAAATACGAAACTGTGAACATCATGCCAGTATTGTTTTGTTCTTTATTTTCCCTACGATCTAGAATAAATCTATTTCTCTTGGTATAAAAAGAAAGAAAGAAAGAAAAGAAGAAAGAAAGAAAAAAGAAGGAAAGAGAAAGAAAGAAGATTATAATGATGATGAACAACAACAACAACAATAATAATAGCAATAATAATAATAATGATAATAGCAATAATAACAATAGTAGTAGAAGTTGTAGCAGTAGTAGCAGCAGCAGCAGCAGTAATAATAATAATAATGTTGATAACAAACAATTATAATGATAATGATAATAGTAAACATTGTATTTATAATGATAATGAAATTATACTAGTAACAGTAATAACGATAATGATAATAATAATGATAATACTAATGATGATGACGATGACGATGACGATGATGACGATGATGATGATGATGATGATGATGATACCATTTAACCAAATTCGATACTCACTTCACTGTGATCAACAGCAGTGTAGAAGACACTATTATCATAAGATAGAATTGGCCACTTTTGTCCGATGTTTTTCCTCTTTTTGGTGACCCACAGCGTCCATACAAGGAGAACAAGCGCATGCGAGAGTAGGCACAGATGCTTCCAGTTCCTGTCGTTCCTTTGCGCCTGCGCGTTGGGGCGTGTTCCTGATTGCACGTGACATCCCCTTTCTGTGTCTCCCAGTCACAGAGAAACCCACACGACTGACTCCACTCTGCAGGCGGTGTCTTGGAGAAGAGAGGTGACCCCCAGGCAATATCTGCCCCCCTCCCCCCCCCCCCCCCTCCCCCCCCCCTCTGTCTAGGATCGCAACATCTGGTCAGTCTTTGATGACTGTAGCTTAGCTTAACCTAGTTTAACTCCCTTTCCTTCAACTTAATCTACCATGCGTCGCCTTGCCAAGACCAGAGATCAGTGAGGACAGGATATGAATCTTCGCCTTTCGAAAAAAAAAACAACCGTTTTTTGCCGGCTGCACACTGGCCATTCGTTTTTAACTCATCCGTACCTTTCAAAGAGTGAAGAAAACTCCGTGGTGCATGCATTCCGTGTCATGTACCACTTACAGTGAAAAATATTCTTTTAGAGTGTTGGGGTTTGCATGATGTGAGACATAAGCATTTTACAGCAGACAGTGAAACATGTTCTTTTCAGAGTGGTGAAACATGCAAGATGTGAGACATGAACATTTTACAGCAGACTCCATGAAAACCTTGTTCAGAGATATCTCACCTGATGAGATCTTTGAATTTCTGTAAGAGTAACATTTTTCATCTGATCTGAGATTTTTACAACAGAAAGATTTCCAACACAATTTCCGGTGTGTTTTCAGAAGGTGTATTTCAAAGGGTTGTGTGAATGAATGAGTTGTGAGTTGACTTCGACGTGGTGGTGACAGCCCTGACAGGTCCCTATGCGGTCGGCTGGGCTGTAAGCAACATTACTTTACCTCACCATGCCTTTCCTCAAGGTAGAATTCCACAACGCTTGCTGAAGGCCCCCACTACTTCATGCCGCTGTGATCGACCCTCTGTCTGCCTCCTTCATGGTCTGACTGTTTGTCACTCTCCGCCACTGATAGCGTCGGGCTGGCAAGTTTCAGGCACACGCGTGGTGGTGTGTGCGCGGTGGGATGGCTACGTTCAGACGATGAGCCGCCTTGCTGAGGAACAGAGTAGCTGGCCTACGTGTGTGTGTGTGTGTGTGTGTGTGTGTGTGTGTGTGTGTTGTGTGTGTGTGTGTGTGTGTTGGGGGGGGGTGTGGAGGGGGCGGAATAGCTCATTTGGTAGAGCGCCGGACTCGTAATCCTGGGATCCCGGATTGGAATCTCCGCTTGGTCCATTTCGGTAAAGGTGGATTTTTCTCTCGGAGTTAACGTTAGTTCTGACTCCATTTCCCATATAGTCCTTCGAATGAGACTATAAATCGAGGTTCCGTGTGCGAACGCGCGCATAACATCTTGCACACACGTAAAAATCCCATCACCAACTTTCGGAAGAGAAGGCCAGTTTGGCCGTTAGTATAGATGACACGTTGCACACAGCATGCACGCTGCGTGATAAATTGAAAAAAAAGGAAGGGAGGACATTGAGTGCACTATACTGACTGGATGACAGGGGACACAACTGAACGAAGCGCCGGCAGGCAGCTCTTCGGTCGGCTCTACCCAGGTAGGCAGGCCGTTGTGTACACGAGAGTGTGGATTGTCAGCGCCTAGAACCTTTGGCAAGGTGCTTTATAAATGGTATGCTAATTATTAACTAGTGGTAGTAGTAGTAGTAGTAGTAGTAGTAGTAGTAGTATCATCATCATTATTGTTATTATTACTATAATTATTATTATTATTATTGGATTAGTAGTAGTAGTAGTAGTATCACTGGATTGTTATCATTATTACTTACTATAATAATTATTACGATGATGATGATGATAATGATCATTATTATTGTAATAATCATTGTTCTTATTACTACTACCGTTATTATTATCATTATTGTTATCGTCATGACTACAACTACAACAACTACTACTACTACTTTTATCATCATCACTATTTTCATTATTACTGTTATCATCATCACCATTACCATTATTATCATCATCATTATCATCATCATCATCATTATTATTATTACTATATATCATCATGATAATTATTATTATTGTCATAATCATCATTATCACTATTTCTATTATTACTCTTATTGTTATTATTCATTACCTTGGCGTGCAGCCCAGCCCACTGAACGATTCTCTCGCAGCGCGCAGTCGCTGTGGAGCCCGGGAGTGGCCATCAGTGACCTGTGTGAGGGAACGACCGGTACTCCCGACCGACAGAGGGGGAATGGTGGGAAGGCGGGGAGAGGAGACACGTGTTCCCCCCCCCCCCCCCCCCCCCCCCCCCCTCCTTCTTCTTGATCTGTCTTGCCTTATCCTTTATTGCCTTGTTTGTACCCTGTGTTGTCTTGTTTTACCCTATGTTGCCTTGTTTTACCCTATGGTGCCTTTTTGTACCCTATGTTGCCTCTTTGTACCCTATGTTGCCTTGTTTTACCCTATGTTGCCTTGTTTTTACCCTACATTGCCTTGTTTTGCTCTACCTTGCCCTGCTTTACTCTATATTGCCTAGTTTTACCGTCTATTGCCTTGTTTTATCCTGTGTAGCCTGGTTTTATCCTATATTGCCTTGTTTTACCCTATGTTACCTTGCTTTACCCTACATTGCCTTGTTTTGCTCTACGTTGCCCTGCTTTACTCAATATTTGCTTGTTTTTACCCTGTGTTGCCTGTTTTCATCCTGTGTTGCCTGGTTTTACCCTATATTGTCTGGTTTTGCCCTACATTGACTTATTTTACCCTGTATTGCCTTGCTTTACCTTGAATTGCCTTGGCAGAGGGTAACATTTATCAGCTTGATCTGAATGAGAGATAAACTATAGCTACATGAGGACGCGTACACAATTGATAAATGGA
Source organism: Conus betulinus (assembly GCA_016801955.1). Classification (NCBI taxonomy): domain Eukaryota; kingdom Metazoa; phylum Mollusca; class Gastropoda; order Neogastropoda; family Conidae; genus Conus; species Conus betulinus. The sequence continues at coordinate 17,344 of JADBJO010007764.1, forward strand.
AGGGCCCTCGGGAGAGCGTAGACTTCCGCCAAGGTCGAACGGATCATGGATCCGTTGTTTTAATGCATATCTGCAACAAAGTAAATGGGAGTTACTTCCCGTGTCTTTTTCAACCAGATATAGAAATTACGAAATATCCCGCTTCCATCACTTGAATTTTTTCATATCACAGGAAATACATCATTTCTTAAACAGTTATTGGCTCAGCTTCGGGCGAATATGAAAAAGTTTGGAACTTACTTCTGGTTTTGAGGGCTTTCCCCTTTTCTGTGTGTGTCTGTTACCTTTATATGTGTTGTGTGAATGGGTACCGCTAGTTTGGATTACAGGATAAGCGTGTTTCATTATGGGAACAAATGTGAAGGTTCTTGGCGGTTGTTCATCATTTGAACAGATTACAACTAGTTTTGTGTACCGAATTCTTGCCATGTTTTTTTGTACTTGTGGTAATCCTATTTCAGTGCATCATTTGTTGAGAGAATGTTCTGTCTTAACTCCAGTTTTATAAAGAAAATTCTATTGATATCAACGTCCAAGATATCAGTCAAATATTGTCCAACATTGCTACTATTATCGCACAATCTAAAATTGCCAAGCTGCTTTGATGCGTGTTTATTTTTACCACTAATTCAAAAAGTTATTGTTATTTTTTATCTTTGAGTCTGTGTTCGTTGTTGTTTTTGGAGACATTATCGACAACAATGTAAACAAACAAACAAACAAAATCAGAGTGAAATTTGGAGCGCTTGTGCAGCCTTCGCTCGGCCTCATAACACTGAGGTGAATTCTGATGAATCTTTCTACCAATGATAAGCAGGCTTCCAGAAACTCGACAAATCACGGCTTTTGTAAATTGATGTTTATTCACAACACGGAGGTGAACGCTGACGAATCTTTCTACCAATGGTAAGGAGGCTTACAGAAATTCGACAAATCACACATGTGTAAATTGATGTTATTTACAAATGAAACAACGAAGAACAACAAAGACGAGGCTCGAACCATTTAGAGTTTTTAAATCAGATTATTACTTTCATCTGAAATTTACATAGATTTTGATGCAAACAAGATGAACATATTCTTCAGAAATTTACAGGTCAAAAAGATTTTTTTTTCTTTCAATTCTCAGACACAATTTTTACTTCCATGCATTAAAAATCATAACGTTTTCTGATTAGCTAATAAGAGCGACCAAAATGTGTACCCTCGTTTGAGAGCCACAACGACTGAAAGACAGCGACTGGCACAGCCCTTCCTCAACCGCACCACATCCTTACCACCCCTCCCTCCCATCCCTCAACCCCTCATACCCCCCCCCCCCAACACACCCACCCCCACACCTCCATCTCCTTTCCTGTTCGGGACCCCAAAGAGCTAGGCATCAAGATGGCGTCGTGCGATAAGACAAAAGGGAGACAACTGGGGAGCTGTCAATGCGGTGTGGCAACAGAGTTGCCGGCCTCCACACAGGCAGGACTAAGTGGGGGCTAAAACCCATAAAGGCTGAGGCCGTTTGAAGGCAAATTGCTAGTGACGACGGCCTCAGAGAGTTTGATCGCTCCGTCGCTTAACATTCACACAGCGAGAAACTGGAGAGTAGGGTGTTGGTGTGTAACGAGAGCGACAGGGGGGAAGGAAGAGAGAGGGGAAAGAGAGAGAGAGAGAGAGAGAGAGAGAGAGAGAGAGAGAGACAGAGAGACAGACAGACAGACAGACAGAGAGAAACAGAGAACAGAAAGACAGACAGACAGACAGACAGACAGACAGGCAGACAGACAGACACTCAGACAGGCAGACAGACAGACAGAGACAGAGCGAATGACATCAAGGGTGAAAGAGACAGAGAGGAACGGAGGTGGGGGGAGGGAGGGAGGCAAAAGAGAGAGAGCGAGAGAGAAAGAGAAACAGAAACAGACAGAGAGGCAGAGGCAGAGACAGACAGACACAGAGAGAGCGAGACAGAGAGAGAGAGAGAGAGAGAGAGAGAGAGAGAGAGAATGAGACAGAGACACAAAGACAGGCTGAGAGACAGACAGACAGAGACCGAGAGACAGACAGACGAACTGACGGACAGACGAGGAAGTTGAACACAAACAAACAAAACAAACAAGCAAGAACACAGACAAAATTTGCACGAGCTGGGTGGAAACGGAGTCAGATTGTCACGTCTGATAATATGTTTTGGACGTGCAACCCCCAGCGCCCCCCCCCCCCCCCCCCCCCCCACCCACCCCTTCCCTCTTGTCTTGCTTTGCTCCCACCCCCCCCCCACCCACCCCCATCCCCCACCACTCACCCCCACATACTTCGACCCTCCCTTTTAAGCCCCATCAACCTACCCTTAACCCATCCCCCCCCCACCCCACCCCCCCATACCATACGCCCTACTCCACCCTTATTGGTGTTTTGTTTTTGGTATGACTCCATTCACCTCGCTTTCTTTCTTTCTCCTTCTTTTTTTCTGTCTGTTTGTTTTTGTCCCATGGGTGTCGGTCCTCTTTACTTTTTTTTCCACGTGTCTGCGTTTCATCTGGAGAGAGAGAGAGAGAGAGAGAGAGAGAGACAGAGAGAGAGAGACAGACAGACAGAGACAGAGAGACAGACAGACAGACAGACAGAGACAGAGAGAGACAGCGAGAGGGGTAATAAGGTAAGGT
>JADBJO010007764.1:40000-42500 GCA_016801955.1 Conus betulinus
AGAACCAACTAAAACTTTGATGAGAGCTAACTAAAACGTTGCTGAGAAATAACTAAAACACGTTACTGAGAACTAACCAAAACGTTAGTGAGAACTAGCTAAAACGGTACCGAGAACTAACGTCAATGAGAATTTACTAAAATGTTAATGAGAACTAACATCATTAACAACTACTAAAAGTTTGCTGAGAACTAACTAAAAACGTTGCTAGTATTAACTAAAACGTTGCTGAGAACTAACTAAAAAACGTTGCTGAGAACTAATTAAACCGTTCCTGAGGACTAATTCAAACGTCATTGAGAATTGATCAAAACGTTGCTGAGTACTAGCTGAAACGGTGCTGAGAACTAACTAAAACGTTGCTGAACACTAACTAAAACGCTGCTTGAGTTACTAAAATGTTACTGAGAACTAAAACGTTGCTGAGAACTAATCAAAAGGTTGCTGTACACTAACTAAAATGTTGCTGAGAACGAACTAAAACGTTCCTGAGAACTAACTAAAATGTTACTGAGAACTGATTAAAACGTTATTGAGAATTAATCAAAACGTTGCTGACTACTAGCTAAAACGTTGCTGAGAACAAACTAAAAAGTTGCTGAGCACAAACTGAAACGTTGCTGAGAACAAACTAAAACGCTGCTGAGAGCTAACTAAAAACACATTCTAAAACGTTGCCGAGAACTAACCTAAAACGTAGCCGAGAACTAACTAAAACGTAGCCGAGAACTAACTAAAACGTTGCTTAGAACTGACCAAAACGTAACTGAGAACTAATTAAAGCGTCACTGAGAACTAACTGAAACGTCATTGTGAGCTAAACCGTTACTGAGAACTAAAACGTGGCTAAGAACAAATTAAAACGGTACTGAAATGTATCTTAAGCGTTGCTGACAAATCAAAACGTTACTGAGAAACCAAAACGTCACTAAGAAATGAAACTTTTTACTGAAAAACCGAAACAATACTGAGAAAACTAAAACGTTACTGAGCAACTAACAAATCAATCCACAACAGTTCAAAATGACGCTTGTTTTCAGACATACTAACGAATCGTATGGGGGGGGGGGGGGGGGGGGGGGGGGGGGGGGGAGACAGACAGACAGACAGAGACAGGATAACAACACTCGAGAAAATACCGACGAGGGGAGGAACGGGGGGGGGGGGGGGGGGGGGGGGGGGGGGGAAGAAGGGGAGGGAGGGGTGGGTGGTGAAGGGAGGGACGGGAAGGATTTGGGGGGAGGGGGGTTGGGGGGGGGGGGGAGAGGGGAGGGGGAAGACGTATAAATAGGCACGGGGAGGTACAGACGGGTGTAGCGGGGCCCGAAACAAGACAAGGCGGATCAACATGTCGCTGTAACCTTTCTTTTTCTTTCTTTTTTTTTCCTTTTTTTTTTTTTTTTTTTTTTTGTCTTTCCTTTTTTTGTCTCCCCTTTCTTTTTGCTCTTCCTCAGTTGGGAGTTTACCGTTCCTTTATGACGATCGTGTCCGCGGCTTGAATGGTACACGCCCCCCCCACCCTCCTCTCTCTCTCTCTCTCTCTCTCGACCCCTACTCCGTTTTTGTCTTCCTCTCTCTGGCACAAAAAAACGCGTACTGCAATTATGAAAAAAAAATTTTTTTTTTTTTTAAAACTGTAATGAAACGTATTCGATTTCGGCTAAACATTATGCGCAACTGATAGATCCAAAATGGCCATGTAGTCAGTATGCGCTTTTGATTCTCTCTCTCTCTCTCTCTCTCTCTTGTTCCCTCACTTTGTTTCAATGAATATGCATGTCTAAAAGAGGCCCATTATCACTGCTGTGATCATCATCATTGTTGATGGTGTTTTTGTTTGTGCTATTGCTGCCAGGCCAGTGTATATTTCTTGTTGTCGTCGTTGTAACAGTCTTGGGCGTGGATATCAGTATCGTTCATCGATGCAACTCTTTTCTCCCTTCTCTTCCCAGTTTCTTTTCTTTTTTCCTTGCAATTTATTTAGATCTACCACCCACTGCTAACATTACTTTGCCGAGTTTGTTTATTCTTTCAAATAGACCATCGCTCAGTGACAGAGAAGAGAGAGAGAGAGAGAGAGAGAGAGAGAGATGAGGAGAGACGAGAGGAGAGACAGAGATAGGAGAGAGAGGGGGGGGAGGGAGGGAGAGAGAGGGATGGAGGAAGAGAGAGAGCGAGCGATATATAACAGAATCAAATAGAGATAATTTTAATCAAAATAGGCCATTTTTCATTGAGAGAGAGGGGGGAGGGAGGGGAAGGGGAGGAGAGTTAGCGAGAGAGAGATGATTTTATTCAAACAGGCCATCGCTCAGTCAGAGAGACAGACAGACAGACAGACAGACAGACAGAGACAGACAAGACAGACAGAGTAGAGAGAGAGAGAGAGAGAGGAGAGAGAGAGGGAGAGAGAATCCTGGGTATAATAACTGTTTGTATGTGATGCAAAAATAGTCCTAAAACACGTCTCGAAAGTATTTGCCACATAACACAGAGAGAT
>JADBJO010007764.1:57500-60000 GCA_016801955.1 Conus betulinus
AATAATGTGGTGGCTAAACAGCAATAACGTGGCAAAATAACGTGGCAAAACAGCAGATAACGTGGCAAAACAGCAGCTAACGTGGCTAAAACAGCAGCTAACGTGGCTAAACAGCAGCAGCTAAGCGATAACGGCAAAACAGCAGATAATTGGCTAAACAGCAGATAATGTGGCTAAACACAGATAACGTGGCAAAACAGCAGATAATGTGGCTAAACAGCAGATAATGTGGGGGCTAACACAGCAGATAATGTGGCAAAACAGCAGACAATGTGGCTAAAAGACACGTGGCAGCAGATAATGTGGCTAAACAGCAGAAAACAGCAGTGTGGGGCTAAACAGCAGATAATGTGGCTAAACAGCAGATAATGTGGTGGCAAAGCAGCAGACATGTGGCAAAACAGCAGACGTGTTGCTAAACAGCACGCAGATAAACAGCAGATAATGTGGTGGCTAAACAGCAAATAATGTGGATAAATGTGATAACGTGGCAAAACAGCAGATAACGTGGCTAAACAGCAGATAAACGTGGCTAAACAGCAGATAACGTGTGGCTAAACAGATAACGTGGCAGACAGCAGATGTGGCTAAACAGCAGATAATGTGGCTAAACAGCAGATAATGTGGTGGCTAAACAGCAGATAACGTGGCTAAACAGCTAAACGTGGCAAAACAGCAGATATGTGGTGGCTAAACAGCAGATAACGTGGCAAAACAGCAGATAATGTGGTGGCTAAACAGCAGATAACGTGGGCAAAACAGCAGATAATGTGGCAAAGCAGCAGATAATGCGACAAAACAGCAGCAGCTAAAACAAATTATGGCTAAACAGCAGATAATACATGTGGTGGCAGATAAACAGCAAATAATGTGGCTAAACACAGATAAGCAGATAATGTGGCAAAACAGCAGATAATGTGGCAAAACAGCAGATAATGTGGCTAAACAGCAGATAATGTGTGGCTGGCAAAACAGCAGATAATGTGCTAAACAAAACAGCGAGCTTTGGGAAATGTTCAACCTACTTCTGCATGTCCTTTGAAGCCATCTACGAATGAAATACTTCATTTTTTTTTTAACTGTACACATAACAGAAATTTCACAAACATATCACGTGAATTGCCTTCCTGCCTAAGAAAGCTAGCACAGACAATCAATAAACTCAGGTTAAACACATGGAACACAAAGTTCTCTCCTGATGTTAGGCGTGTATGCGAGAGAAAATTTTCTGTCCATCATATACAACTAGAGTGCCCAACTTGAACAGGGCGATACAACTTGAAAGGTATGACAGTCTGAAAGCATTGATCAGACTTGATACACGACACGTGAATTAGGGAAAGCGTTGATCAGATTTGATACATGACACGTGAACTAGGGAAAGCACTGATCAGATTTGATACATGATACATGACACGTGAATTAGGGAAAGCATTGATCAGATTTGATATATGACACGTGAATTAAGGAAAGCATTGATCAGATTTGATATGTGACACGTGAATTAGGGAAAGCATTGATGAGATTTGATACGTGACACGTGAATTAGGGAAAGCATTGATCAGATTTGACACATGACACGTGAATTAGGGAAAGCACTGATCAGATTTGATACATGACACGTGAATTAGGGAAAGCGTTGATCAGATTTGATATATGACACACGTGAATTAGGGAAAGCATTGATGAGATTTGATACATGACACGTGAACTAGGGAAAGCATTGATCAGATCTGATATATGACACGTGAATTAGGGAAAGCATTGACCAGATTTGATATATGACACGTGAATTAGGCGCATCGCACGTTATTCCCCACCAAAAGTTGGGCAGACAGTGGTGAATTTTTACGCATTTTCAGACGTAGTACTATCCTAATGGAGTGTCTCCATTCTAACGTGTGAAGGGACAGAGGTGAGAGAACATGACCAGAGACCACAAGGTCTGACATTCTCAGTGATCGCTGTTGCCTTTTAACATGGTCCAAGACCATCGATGATGAACAGATGTTACAATAACCAATGCACTGAACAGAGCTAAACGTATTGCTGATTTCTACGGAGCACTGCCTGTTCCTAAAAGCCCTGCTGTGAGGACGTGACACTCAGTCATCAACGTCCACTTCTAACCATCAGAGAAAACATTTCATCGTCTCTGTGTCAAACATAAAGAGGAATTTTTTTAAGTTGGGGGGGGGGGGGGGGGGGGGGGGGGGGGGGGGGAAGTGAATCAGAGGCATTCAACGCCCATCGTGCGCCGAATTCGAGAAGACTGCACGTGACTGCACGTTCTTCGTTCTCATTGCACTGAACGTCGTTTCTCTTGCCTGAAGAAGACCTAAGAGGTCGAAACGCGTCGCGTTTTTGTACTTTGTGTTCCTTCTGTCTGGAGGATTAATCACATTTTTTTTTCTATCAACAAAAAAAAAGTTCGTTTCAATTTTCGCCTGCGTTCCCCTCACCTTGAAACTAACAGAGGACAGACTGTTCTCCGTCAATC
>JADBJO010007764.1:70000-72500 GCA_016801955.1 Conus betulinus
TGCAGGTCTCACATTGGACTGAGACAGGGAGGTCATCTTTTCCCAACTCTATTTTCTCTGTTTCCTTTTTTCTAATTTCTTTTCTTTCTTTCTTTCTTTCTTTTATTTTCTTTCCTTTCTTTCTGTCCTCTTCTGTGTGTAAAACAATTCAGGATTTCTTTCAATTCACATTGCTGGTCTGACACAAGTTTAGTTCGTAGGCTGGGATGTCCTCTTTAAGATTCTTTGATTGTTTAGTTTGTAGGCTGGGATGTCATCTTTAGGATTCTTTGTAATGTTATATTAAGTTTGTAGGCTAGGATGTCATCTTTAGGATAGGATTCTTTGATTTGCAATGTTATATTATACCAGTGTACGTTCTGCGTGTCAGCGACACCGCTGGTTTGCTGAACCTTCTGGGAGCATGCAACAGGCACTTTATAAGGTGTGTGTGTGTGTGTGTGTGTGTGTGTGTGTGTGTGTGTGTGTGTGTGTGTGTGTGTGTGTGTGTGGGTGTGTGTGTGTGTGTGTGTGTGTGTGTGTGTGTGTGTGTGTGTCTGTGTGTCTGTCTGTCTGTCTGTCTGTCTGTCTGTCTGTGAGTGTGCACGCGCGTGCTTCGCGTGCTTTTTTTTTTATTTCAACAACATTTTGCGGGGGGGGGGGGGGGGGGGGGGGGGGGGGGGAGAAAGAAAAACAACAAAAAGAAAAATTAAATAAACCTAAAGAATAAAAGATTCATAGTGATTTCACATTACGTTCGTGACGGAGACGCACTCGCCCGAACAAAAAATATTGTACAAACTATAGTAAAGGTCACAGTCCAGGGCAAACAGGAAGATGGAAGGGGACAACAACAACAACAAACAACAAACAACAACAATAACGAAAGGGAGAACTTCAAATGCTCGCAAACGAGGCAATGCTCAGCGTTGGGGAACAAAAAAAAAAAAAACGATGCGGTAGAGCACATCTGCATTTAGCTGACTGGTTGGCGAATTTCCGGCGGACGGGGGAAGAGGGAAAAAGGTGGGAGGTGGAGGAGTGGGGGGGGGGGGGGGATGCTGTGAAATTCTTTCAGTCTCTTTCATACGACGTGAAGTTTGGAGCTTTCAAGTTGGAAGGATTTGTCCTCTTCTTCAGCGGATGACTCGGTAATGGCTGTTGATCTGAGAATGTCCTTTCCTGTGGCGCTGGGAATGTCCTTTCCTGTGGCGCTGAGAATGTCCTTTCCTGTGGCGCTGAGAATGTCCTTTCCTGTGGCGCTGAGAAGGTCCTTTCCTGTGGCGCTGTTTTTACCTTTTGTGCGGAAACGCACGTCTTTGGTTGACCAACGTGCGTGCATTCTTTGCTACGTAATCTACCACCACTTTCTGCAGTTGATTCCTGTGTATGATGAACCAGTTTTAGTCCGTTGCTCAGGGGCGTTTAACTCCCTGCAGTTCTTCCCCTTGATTTTCTTATCACCGGTGATCTAAGCTTTTTTGTGTGTGGAAAATTTCACGTAAAAAAAAAATTGGCTATTAAAGCAATATATATATTTTTACTAAAAACAAACATAAACAAAGACATTAACCAAGAAACAAAATATTTCAGAAATTTTGGGTATTTCGCATAGTCATTGCTCCAAAAATTGTGAACAACTCAACAACAACAACAAAAAACTGAGAGTCATAAATGATGCTACGGATTTCCATTCTGGTGTGAGACTGCATGACAGGGCTGTACTCTACGCTTACTTTCATAATAAATCCCGGCGTCAACCAGGCCCGAGCGACACGGACACTTGCAGTGTTGGTCAGGAAATTTGAGCAACACTCTTCAGAGACGCATCCATTAAGTGGATGAAACTCGACTGTGCGGTCCCAGTCTTCCCAGCTGAGCTCGTAGCAAACTCAACTCTGGGTAGGAGCCGGTCGGGGCAGAAAAAATCCCACCTATAATACATATAGTTACCATATTCGTCAGGGGTCCTTTTCACATTTATTCATTTGCTGTATTTTTAAACAATGCTCCGTTATCAGTGAGAGCGTCCTTGATAGGATCAGTGTGTACAAAATGCACCAGGATCAATGTGTACAGACGTACCAGGATCAGTGTGTACAAACGTACCAGGATCAGTATGTACAAACGTACCAGGATCAGTGCGAACAAAACGTAACAGGATCAGTGTGTACAAAACGTACCAGGATCAGTGTGTGCAAAACGTACCGGGATCAGTGTGTACAAAACGTACAGGATAAGTGTGTACAAAACGTACCAGGATAAGTGTGTACAAAAACGTACCAGATCAGTGTATACAAAAACGTACCAGGATCAGTGTATACAAACGTACCAGGATCAGTGTGTACAAACGTACCATGAATGATACCCTCCAGACCCCCAAACCAGTGAAAGATCGTCGTTCAATTTGAATGAAAATGGAACTGAGGGACATGACCATTACATACGAGTTCGGTGTTTTCCGCCCGACTCTAGGCTGAGTGGCTATACATGTATGTATGTATGTATGTATGTGTGTATG
>JADBJO010007764.1:75000-85000 GCA_016801955.1 Conus betulinus
TTTTCAAAATAACAATTACGGAAATAATACATAAATGAAATGAACATTACTATTTGTTACTAAACATCATCATTGATTTTGATTTTGTAAAGCCTTCCTCACAGACAGCAGATGGGTGGAGCATTTTGATTCTTCGTTGGGGAGAGCAAGACATTGAATGCTTGAGTTTTCTGATGATTCAACGCTCGCTGGTTTCCCACACGGCATATTTCAAATGACTGTGGAACAGTACCGCATGAAACAAGACAATAATAATAATAATGATAATAATAATAATATGATGATGATAATAATAATAATAATGATGATGATGATGATGATAATAATAATGATAATAATAATAATAATAATAATGATGATGATAATAATGATGATGATGATAATAATAATGATAGTAATAATAATAATGCTGATGCTGATGATGATGGTGATGATAATAACAACAATCATAATAACGATGATGATTAGACGACGACGACGATGATGATGATGATGATGATAATAATGATGATGATGATGATAGTAATAATGATGATAATAACAATGATGATGATGATGATGATGATGATGATGATGATGATGACGATGATGACGATGATTATAATGTTATGACGATGATTGTGGTGATGATGGTGTGTGTGATGATGATTATGATCTTGATGACGATTTTCACGTGTGTGTGTGTGTGTGTGTGTGTGTGTGTGTGTGTGTGTGTGTGTGTGTGTTCTGTCTTTCTTTTGTCGTTGTTATTGTTGTTGTTGTTTTACAGCAAGCAAGGATGAACTCGTGAGAGTACATCGTTTCTCGCTGTCGGTTAAGAAACGTGACGCTGTTGTGCAACAGAAAGAGATCAACGGCAAACAAATCGTGATCGGATTCCGCGGGATATCCCTCCCTTTTTCCTCCCCATCCCCCCTACCCCCTCCTTTTTCCCCCTACTTGCCACACACACCACCACCACTCTCTCTCTCTCTCTCCCCCCCCCCCCCCCCCCTCTCTCTCTCTCTCTCTCTCTCTCTCTCCAAGGACAGCGCCAATCATCACACACGTACGATAACTGTGGGGAGACATGTTCAGAAGAAAGTGTGTTACTCAAAAAGTCTTCTTGTGATACCGAAGAAACGGGGGTTTCCACCAAGTCATGGGCGTACGACGGGTTAGTCACAAAGTGTAACGCTCACCAGCTTAGATCTTCCACTTCCAGTCTCAGAGTCTTTGCTGCCAGCCCTGGTCACACTTTCAGCTGGCTGCCTTCCTGGAACTGGCGGCTTTGGGACTCCAAGCAAACTGCCCTTAGCTGGTGAGACTGTTACGGTAAGGTAAGGTAAGGTAAGGTAAGGTAAGGTAAGATAAGGTATTGTTGCTTATAGCCCAGCCGACCGCAAAGGGCCATAGCAGGGCTGTCATCGCGTTAAAATCAACTCACAAGCCATCAAGAAAAAAAAAAACTTTCACACATGTCTTTGAAATACATCTTCTAAAAACGCACCAGAAACTTCGTTAAAAAAAAAAACAACTGTCATCCGTAAAATCTTAAATTAGATGAAAAATGTTGATCTCTTTCAGAAACTCAAAGATCACGTCAGGTGGGACATCTCTGAACAGGGTTTTCATGGACTCATGCTGTAAAGTGTTTATGTCTCACATCGTGACTGTGTAACGGTTTCAGTTTCAGTTTCAGTAAGCATGTGACTCAAGCGACTTAATGTAGCAGTAAGAACTGCCGTGGTATCTGACACTCATTCTGATCATCTTTAAGGTTTATACTGACGGTTCTGTGCTAGAAAAACTTCATGCGGGCTCTGGCTTTGTTATTCCGTCTTTAAAACTTGGAAAGTCATATCATCTTGGCACAGACATTTTGATTTTTGACAGCAGAACAAATACCAATTCTTACAGCTCTGTCATATTTGATTAACCTACCTCTAAATCTGTTAAACGTTCTTTTTTTTGTGTGTAGATTCTAAATCAGTCTTGCAGTCCCTTGCTTCATGATTTAATTGCAAGAACAATGTTATCTTTTGAAATGAAATATTGAATTCATTGCATTCAATTGAATGGGTCCAATGTTGACCTTCGTTGGATACCATCCCACTGTGGAATTTATTACAACGAGTATGTTGACCATCTCCCACAAAATGGGGCGAGAAACACTCTGAATGCTATTGAACTGCCTTGCAGTTTATCTTCAGTAGAAATGTGTAACATAATAGAAAATGAAACGATACGATGTGGTTTTTTTTGTTTGTTTGTTTTTGTTTTTGTTTTTTTTTGTTTTTGTCTTTGTTTTTTCTGGGACAAAGTATTTTTCATTATTGAATACTCCATGTGCTAGTAGATCAGTTGTTGCCTTGTGTCGTGCAGACAGTTGTTGAATGCTTTAACGACAAAGTACTGTGCAGACATTCAGTGTGTCTGCTCTGCAGAACTGACCATTGAGCATATGCTGGTAAAATGTGCTTCAGTGAAAACTTCCCTCCATACCTCCGGATGTCGTAGAATATATTTTGCCTGTTTCTAAAGTTAAGTTATTTTGGGATCAGTTTAATCTTTTCAACCTTTCAATATTTAGATTAGCTAGTTATTTGTTATGTAGTCCTATTGCTCGTTTCTTTGTAACTCTCTCTCTCTCTCTCTCTCTCTCTCTCTCTCTCTCTCTCTCTCTCTCTCTCTCTCTCCTTTTTTCCCCCTTTCAAAAAAAAAATTGGATGATGTTAAAAAAAAATTATCAAAGTTTTGCTGTTCTTGATGTTACGAGTCTAAAATCATCGACACGATGAAAAGGGACTTTACATAAATAAAATAAATAACTTCCAGTTTCATCAAAGAGGCGTCACTGCGTGCGGACTTGTCCATATACGCTACACCACACCCGCTAAGTTTTGAGACCAAACTGCACATGAATCAAAACTGATGGATATTATATATGAATTAATGACAAAGATGAGAGAATTTAGGAAGAGGGTCTCGTGGCTACGACTTCGCAGATGTGTGACTTACTTATTAGTCCAATGCGCTGGTCAGACCTTGAGTAACCTACCTAACACTGGTTGTCCCATTATTATCATTACATGTGTGTGTGTGGAGAGTGTACACATGTGTGTGTATGGTCACTATTACGGACTACGCTCTAAGGTAAGGTAATGTTGCTGATAGCCCAGCCGACCGCAAAGGGCCATATCAGGGCTGTCACCGCGCTGAAGTCAAACTCACAAGTCACTACACTAAGAAAAATCTATATATAAAAAACCTAATCCACACAACTGCATACCGTCTAAATACAGAGCGGGAATTTTGTTAAAACATCTTTCTTCTGTAAAATCTTGTCCGTCGAGGAAGATTTTTTTTTTTCTCATTGTTGATATTCAGACTTTTCTGTTTTCGGTGAAGAAAACGATGCATGGTTTTAGCTTCATTTCACTGCAGACAAATCCTTGTTCGTGTGTGTATATGTGTGTGTGTGTGTGTGTGTGTGTGTGTGTGTGTGTGTGTGTGTGTGTGTGTGTGTGTGTGTGCGTGCGTGCGTGCGTGCGTGCGTGTGTGGTGTGTGTGTGTGTGTGTGTGTGTGTGTGTGTGTGTGTGTGTGTGCGTGCGTGCGTGCGTGCGTGTGTGTGTGTGTGTGTGTGTGTGTGTGTGAGAGAGTGTGTGTGTGTGTGTGTGTGTGTGTGTGTATTGTGCAGGTGTGTGTGTGTGTGTACAAGTCGCGTACGCGCGTTTCGTGATGTTTGAGAGAGAGAGACCCCCACCCCACCCCAAACCCACCCCAGAGAGACACCCACATATTATCAGGTTAATACAAGTCCCACTTTCGTGATTCCACCCCACCCCCACCCCACCCCACCCCACCCCACCCCACACCCCCAATCCGCACCCAACTCCCCCCACCCCGCTATCATTCACCCCCCTCCAATACTGCAATGGTTTAAAAACTCTCCAAATGACATCATGCACAGGGCAATAAGGGATTGATATTGATGTCCTTCTTGTTAGCGATAACAAGAAGAAGTTTTAAAAGGAGGAGGAGGAGGAGGGGGAAGGAGGAGGAGAAAGTAACAACAATAACAGAAGATCTAGAATAGAAGTCGGAGGAGGAGATGAAGAGTATGTATCACAACAACAACAACAACAAGCAACAAGAGGGAGGAGGAGGAAACACACACACACCCCCCTCCCCCTTGAACAAAAAGGAAAGAAAGAAAAAGAAAAAAAAAGATAAGAAGGAAGATAATGTTGATGGTAGTGTTTGAAAAGAAGCCAAAAAGAGAGAAAAAGAAGGAGAAGAAGAAGAAGAAGAAGGGAAAAAAGGAGGAGGAGGAGGGAGGAGGAGAAGAAGAACAACAACAACAAGAAAAAGAAGGACACCAACAATAATGATAATGTAACGGTCACCAGACGATAAAATGATGATAATGATGATGTTAAAGGAGGGGAAGACAGAATAAAACAGGAAGAGAAGACCATGAAGGAGGCACGAAAGAGATGAAGTTGAAGAAAAAGAAAAATCCATTATATAAAGCTCAGTTTGTCTGTCTGTCAGTCTGTCTGTTCGCTTATACACGGCCACAGTTTCAGGCCGAACGCCAGCAAATTTGATATCAACTATCCTCGGTGTCCTGCAATCAGGAACATCGGGTCGGCGATCACGTGACGCATTGCATCGTGACGCAGTTTGCGTCCACAGACGAAAAAAACCGGAATCGGAACACTACACGACAGACGAAAACTCACCAGGGCGAGACGGGGTCGACGCGCGTTAGCGCTAGTGGGATCGTAAAGTGTTGATGATGATGGAGATCGCGATGATGTCATTGAGAAAGGAATAGGACAGGACAGAGGAGAAGGAGGTGTGCAGAAGCAGGTGGAGGAGGAGAGCATGAGGAGAAGGAGAGAAGAAGAAGAAGAAAGATGAAGAAAGAAGAAGAAGAAAAAGGACAAGAAGAAGAGCAGAGAAGAAGACGAAAGAAGAAAACCGTAATCATGACGACATCACCACTTAATCTTTTTTGGTCATTTCACACACACACACACACACACACACGCACGCGCGCGCACGCACACACACGCACGCACACACACACACACACACACACACACACACACACACACACACACACACACAAGGAAGAGGGTTTTTTTTCCTGTCATTATCAAGAGTTGAAAAGTCATACAGATCAAATGCAAGTAATGTATTACTACAGCAACCCAGACTACAAACTGTAGAGAATATTTTGCACTCTCTCTCTCTCTCTCTCTCTCTCTCTCTCTCTCTCTCTCTCTCTCACACATCTACACACATGTGTGTGTGTGTGTGTGTGTGTGTGTGTGTGTGTGTGTGTGTGTGTGTGGTCACACACACTCACACTTTGCGCGCGTCCGCGTTAAATGCGATCTATCCGCGCACACACACACACACACACACACACACACACATTCACTCACGTACACGCACACACAGATAAAACAGACATATAGGCAGATAATTAGCCGGACGGACTAAAATTGATAGTAAGATAGATGGACAGACAGACAGGCGGAATTTGAGAGACAACTAGACAGACATGTAGACAGAAAGATAGGTGTATCTTTCCTCCTCCTCCTCCTCTCTCTCTCTCTCTCTCTGTGTGTGTGTGTGTGTGTGTGTGTGTGTGTGTCTGTGCGTGCGTATGTGTCAGCGCAAGTGTGTGTGTGTGTGTGTGTGTGTGTGTGTGTGTGTGTGTGCGTGTGTGTGACTGTGTATGTGCGTGTGTGTGACTGTGTATGTGCGTGTGCGTGTGTGTGTCTGTGTATGTGTGTGCGGGTGCGTGTGACAGTGTGTGTGTGTGTGTGCGTGTGCGTGTGCGTGTGTGCGTGTGTGTCTGTGTATGTGTGTGTGCGTGTGAGTGTGTGTGTGTGTGTGTGTGTGTGTGTGTGTGTGTGTAAAGGAGTTAGAGAGAGAGAGAGAGAGAGACCGAACATTTGACAGACAGACAGAGAATAACACAGAGAGAGAGAGACGGGCATCGCCACTTGTTATCCACATGTTCATCGTTTGCTCGTTGAAAGCGTGCAGACACACAGACAGACAGGCAGGCAGACAGACAGACAGACACACAGACAGGCAGACAGACAGACAGACAGACAGACACTCACAAGCAAACAAAAAACAGAATCACACAACCCATGCACGCACACATGCCGCTCCCCCTCCCCACCCCACCCGACCCCACCCTTATCCCCCAACCCCACCCACCCACCCACCCACCCTGACCGATCGCCCTCTGATGGACTCACCTGGTTTGGTCTGGTTCCGTTTAATGGTCATCCACCGAACGGTTTGTTGTGCAAACCCTGCACCCCGCCGCCTCCTCCACCTCCCCCTCCCCCCACCCCGCACCCCTCCGACTTGATCGGGGACGGGGGGAGCCGGTGATGGGGGAGGGGTTGGTGATGGGGAGGTAGGCGCCGGCAGCGCCCCCGCCGCAGCCGACCACCCCAACGGCTCTCACCCCATCCGGCGACAGGCAGGAGTAGTGGGGGGCCCCCCTCATGCCCGCCACCGCCCCGGCGGAAATATCCATGCACATGCTTTGACCGTTGTGTCCGTTGACCGCGCCGTTCATGTAACACTCCTGAGACAGTGCCAGCTCGGACAGGTGAGAGGGGTGAGGGTGATGATGAGGGGGGTGGTGTGGTGTGGGGGTGACTGTACGGGGAAGCGGTGTGGTGTCGGGTGACCGCCGCACCCCTGACGAGACCGTTCCCCGGGTAGTTCCCCCCGAGCTGCTGAGAAGACGATGCCACCATGGGATCGGAGGAACCGTTACTCCCTAGACCCTCGGCGCAACCGCTCGCTCCGTAATGCAGCTGGTAGGTTTGACCCGTCGCTTCCAACGAGCCGCTGCCCCGGTGGGGCGACGTGGCTCCGTGGCCAAGAGTGGCAGGGTAGCCCCCACCAGCGTGGGGAGACGGGTTGGCGAAGATAGTGTTGGAGAGATCCGGGGTGTTGAAGGAATTGGCGTAAGAGTGAGTGTCCAGATTGCACAAGGTGTAGTCGCCCTCGGAATTCATTCTCCTGCTCCCACCGGACAAACCACACTCAGAAACTCGTTCCTTGGAACAAAACCATCCACTTTGCTTCCCTCAAAACTTAAGTCAACGAACAAGCCGTGCTGCCACTCCGACAAATTAGCTTGTCGATGCCCAGATAAATCCGAACTAAATGAAGCTGAATTACTCGCCTCGACACACAAGCTCGAGCGCCGACGGAGAGCCACGTGATTGTCTCGACCAATCAGAGAATGCCTGAGGGTCGGGGGACGGGCGATGCAGACGACAAGATGGATTGGGGAGAAGGCGGGCGACCAGTTACGATTTCGTCTCTCGCAAAGCGAAGGGAGGGGGGCGAGATGCGTCTGGCAGTGCGTCCAGTCTTGGACAGAAGCTGTCTGTTACCGTGCGATGTCTCCGCCTCCCTCCCCTTAGCCACGCCCCCCTGTTGACTTTCTCCGTGTCCGATTCTTCTGACCTGTCAGCGCGCGCGCTCAGCCAGTGGATGTCGTTTGTCGTCTGCTGCGCATGATTCAACTGCACCGTTCGTGTTTCCCTCGAGAGAGAGGGAAAAACAAAAAGAAAAGAAAAGCGAAAAGAAAAAGAAGCGTTTTAGAAAAAAAAATATGTCGGGAGAGGGGGGGGTGGGGGTTAGGAGTAGAGTATACGTTAATGAAATATCAAATTTACACCGTTTTCTGTATAGATTTTCGTGCGTTTGTTTGTAAAAGGGGGAAGGTTTTTAAATCGACTAGGCGTGATCCCTTTTCAGTTTGTGTGTGTGTGTGTGTGAGAGAGAGAGAGAGAGAGAGAGAGAGCGTGTGTGTGTGCGTGTGTGCGTGCGTGTGTGTGTAAGAGAGAGAGAGAGCGTGTTTATGTGCGGGCGCGCTCACGCGCGTGCTGTATGTGTATTCGTGTGTGTGTGTGCGCGCGCGCGCCCGTGTGTATGTGTGTGTGTGCGTGCGTGCGTGCGTGCGTGCGCGTGTGCGCGCACGCGCGCGGGAGCGAGGTGTGTGTGTGTGTGTGTGTGCGTGTTCGTCTGTCGTTTATAAGCCTGTGTAAGTGTTCCTGAGTACTTTGGCTGCTATAATCGATCTAGATTGACTCCAGTACGCAAATTATGTCTCAGATCAGCATATGCAGGGTAGAAGAAAAGAAAATGCATTTCGTTTTCAGGGTAATGTGTTCATACTGGACACAACAGTGAACGGGCATCTGAAGTATACCTGTATCGGTTGCTTTTCAATTCTGTTACGCCAAGCCTAAATCGTATACACATACTGCGAATATTGTTCGAAGAATCTGTCCCCTCCACCACTATCAGCTCATATGCTCCCCACCCAATATCCCGCCAACACCACCCCCCCCCCCCCCCCCCCCCCCCCCCCAAACCCCTCCGTCTCTAGAAAACGGTGTTCAAAGCAACATCAGAAGACAATCAGAAAAAAAAAGACCAGAAACATAAAATAACAAACAAACAAAATATCAACACATGAACATTGACAGAAGACCAGAAACAAGAAGTATGGGAAAGAAGAAGAAGAAGAAGAAGAAGAAGAAGAAGAAGAAGAGAAGAAGAAAGAAAGCATACAGAAACAAGACCAGAATCGTGAGGTGGGAGATAAATAAATAAATAACATAGAGGACGATGACAAGATTATTATGTGAAGAGGGACAGAAACAAGGCATTGGAGAGTAACAGAAAAGATTCCCAGCAGTGACAACGATATAGAAGATCGTTTCCGTGAACGTAAAAAAAAAATATATTATAATAACAATAATAATAGAAAGAAAAGAAACGGACAACGAAGTCTATAAAGGCTCAGAGAGAGAGACAGAGACAGAGACAGAGACAGAGTGTGTGTGTGTGTGTGTGTGTGTGTGTGTGTGTGTGTGTGTGCGTGCGTGCGTGCGTGTGTGTGCGTGTTGTGTGTGTGTGTGTGTGTGTGTGTGTGTGTGTGTGTGTGTGTGTGTGTGTGTGTGTGAGGGGGAAGAGTCGTGTGTGTGTGTGTGTGTGTGTGTGTGTGTGTGTGTGTGTGTTGCCAGTACAACCTTGAGTTAATCTGACAATAAATTGGTTTCAGTCAGTCAGTCAGTGTGTGTGTGTGTGTGTGTGTGTGTGTGTGTGTGTGTGTGTGTGTGTGTGTGTGTTGTCAGTACACCTTGAGTTAATCTGACAATAAATTGGTTTTCAGTCAGTCAGTCAGTGTGTGTGTGTGTGTGTGTGTGTGTGTGTGTGTGTGTGTGTGTGTGTGATAGAGACAGACAGACAGACAGAGAGTCTTCCTGTTTTCACAGGTAACATGTATCACACGACTGAGTATGTTCAACATCACCTATGTGACCATATATGAATTAGTTAGCTGGCGCACATCTGGTAGTTGTGACTAAAATACTCGGGCAATACAGGCAAGAAACAGGTTGAGCCCAGTAGTCGTGTTCTCTCTCTCTCTCTCCTCTCTCTCTCTCTCTCTCTCTCTCAAAACCACCTCCTCCATTTTGGTCTTCCCTTCATTAATTATTATTAGCATTAATATTAGTTCTATTATCATCATTACTATTTTGACGTTATTTTTTTTTAATTATATTTCAGTACCATTACTTTTATTAGTAGTACTATTATTACCATTACCGTTACTCTTGTTGTAGTAGTATCATCATCATTTTCAATATCAGTGTTATTACTGATATTGTCGACACCATCATCATCGTCACTAACACTGTTGCCAAGACAACCATGCTGTTTGAAATGCTCTAACCGTTCTTCTTTCTCTCATACTACAACTGCTATTGTCACATCACCACAAAAGTGGTAATAATCCTCTCTTTATTATTTTTTTCAATATCTTTGTCTTCATCATTATCATTATCATTATTGCTATCAATATTATTTATCATTACTAATTCAGCTTGCATTGTCTCCGTCCCAAACAGCCTCGTTTTCATTCAGCGCCCTGCTTGCGCCGAGTGTTAT